>JAVXUL010081825.1:0-24241 GCA_035590515.1 Trichilia minutiflora | reverse complement strand
TGTCAAAATCATTTTCTAACAAAAATTTACTAAGTCTCTCATACCAAGCTCTAGGAGCTTGTTTTAAACCATAGAGAGGTTTAGTTAATTTATAAACATGATTTGAAAATTTTTTATTTTCAAAATCAAGAGGTTGTTCAACATACACTTCTTTATTTAGAAAACCTTTTAGAAAAGTACTCTTTACATCTATTTGAAAAAGTTTAAAGTTCTTAAAACAAGCAAAAGCTAAAAGAATTCGAATAGGTTCTAGTCTAGCCACGGGAGCATATATTTTATTATAGTCTATCCCTTCCTCTTGACTATAGCCTTGAGCAATAAGCTTAGCTTTATTTCTAGAAATGTTTCCGTCCTCATCTAGCTTGTTTCTAAATACCCATTTTGTGCTAATGATAGAATGATTTCTAGGTCTTGGAACTAAGTCCCAAACTTAGTTCCTTTAGAACTGATTTAGTTCCTCTTGTATTGTCATTATCCATTCCTCATCCATTAATGTATCATCTACTTTGTTTGGCTCTAATTGAGACACAAATACAAGGTTTTGCATTTCCTCAAGATTTTAAGGAACCTCTCTAGATGCTCTCCTAGTTCTAATTCCTTGAGAGAAATCACCAATGATTAAATCTCTAGGATGATGAGATGCATACTTTCAAGCTTTTGGAAGTTCCCTAGAATGTATCTCTACATGCTCTTCATGCTTTTCATTTAGATTCTCACTCAACCTCAAGTCATTCAACTTATTAGACACATTTATCTCTTCACTCTTCTCTTTAGCAAGCATTTTAATCAATTCAGGTTCTAATTCATCAAAAGTCACATGCATTGATTCTTCCATAACCTGAGTTCTCTTGTTATAGACTCTATATGCCTTGCTTCTAGATGAATACCCCAGAAAAATTCCCACATCAGACTTAGGCTCAAATTTTCCAATATTGTCATTGGTGTTAAGGATGTAACAAGTGCATCCAAAGACTCTAAAGTGTTTGATTTTGGGTTTCCTTTGGAATACTAACTCATAAGGAGTTTTTCCTAGAAATTTCCTAATTAACACTCTATTGGAAATGTGACAAGCTGTGTTAATCGCCTCAGCCCAAAAATATTGAGGTGACTCATATTCATTAAGCATGGTTCTACCCATCTCTTGTAAAGTTCTATTCTTTCTCTCAGCTACCCTATTTTTCTATGGTGTTATAGGTGCAGAGAAGTTGTGAGTGATCCTAAATTCATCACAAAAAGCCTTAAAATCATGATTCACAAACTCACCATCTTGGTCACTTCTAATCTTCACTAAATGGTAACCAAGTTCATTTTGAATTCTCTTAGAGAATTTTCTAAATACAACAAATGTGTCACTCTTATTTTCTAAGAAGAACACCCAAGTGAACCTAGAAAAGTCATCAATGATGATATATGTATAGTATTTTTCATCAAGTGATGCAATTCTATTTGGATCAAAAAGATCCATATAAATGAGTTGGATGTGGAAATGGCCTTTTTTGGCTTAAATGAACTTCTCATTTGTTCGCCTCTTTGACATGGTCCACATATCTTGTCCTTGATAAACTTGAGACTAAGATCCTCTAGCATGTCATTCTTTGATAATTTCTTAATGAGGTCCATGTTACAATACCCTAATCTTCTATGCCACAACCAAGAATTATCATACATCACTTGTAAGCATACAGAAGATTCAATAATCATTTAATCTAACTTAATCACATAAACATCTCATGTTCTAGAAGCATACAAGATTTTTCTACTAGCATCATCAAAAACATCACAAGTATCTTTCAAAAATCTCACATTATAACCAATGTCACACAATTGAGATATGCTAAGCAAGTTATATTTTAATCCATTAACTAGCAACACATCATAAATTATGATATTGTTTACCTCAATGGTGCCAATTCCAATGACTTTGCCTCTACTGCTATCTCCGAATATTACATCTTTTCCTTTCTTTTTTGTGAGATGCACAAAAAGCTTCTTATTCCTGGTCATATACCTTGAACATCCACTGTCAAGAAACCACTTGACTTCTTTGAGAGTATTCTTCTCATTTTGCTCCTGCATAATCAATACTCATTTACTTTGGTACCCATTTAACTTTAAGTCCATAAAAGTTAGTCCTATACTTTTGAGCATCAAAACCAACTTTGGAACCCTTAAGAACCCAAATTAATTTCGGACCCTTGTAGGTTTTGTTCCTTATGGAACATTTATTGATGTGGTATCCTTTTCTGCCACAGCAATGACAAGCATAAATAATTTATTTGACTTAATGCTTTACAAAGAAGTTAGAATATGATTTTTGCTTCTTACTAGGTTTGTAGCCAATCCCAGATCTATCAAATATCATTCTTTGACTACCAAGTAATTTATCTAATACATCCTTTTTTAAAGTGAATTTAGCTAAGATTTTTTTTAGCTTACTGATTTCTTCATTTAGTTCTTCGTTCTTAGCCTTTTCTGCATTCACTTCTATATCACACTTACACACATACTCTTTTGATTTTAACAAGTCATTTTTCTTAGCTAGCATACAACATTTTTGTTTGTTTTCTTTATATTTAACACAAAGTTTTTGAAAATCACATTTTAGTTCATCTTATAAACCCAATAACTCATCATGCATAAGTTCATTATCGCTATCTGAACAAGTATCATAATATTCAGAGGAGGATTTAGATAGTACCTCATCGTCTTTTTTTACCATGAGGCAGAGGTTGGCATGCTCGTTTTCTGATGCCGAAGAGCTGTCACTTTCAGATGACTCATCCCACGTCACCTTCTTTCAATCCTTCTTGTTCTTCTTTGAAGGACATTTCGGTCTAGTGTGTCCCAGTTTCTTGCACTCGTAGCAAAGGATTTCCCTCTCTTTTTCTTTTTCTTTATCCTTCTTGTACTTTTCTGATTTCTCTCCCTTCTAGAACTCTCTTCTTTTCCAATTCTTCTTTTTGGTTCTATCTCTATTGAACATTTTCTTCATTCTTCTAGCCATTAAGAGGAACTCATCTTCTTCTGAGGAATTTTCTGTACTATCATCTTCTTCTTCCTCTTTTGTGCTTTTGAGAGCTATGTTCTTTTCCCCACTTTCTCTATCATCATACTCGTTCCTATTGGCTTCTAGCTCATACATTATCAAAGAACCTAAAAGTTCTTTAAGGGGAAGCTTGCTGAGGTCGTGAGCTTCTCCTATGTCTTGGGCAAACTTCTCAGGATTTTATTCACCAAATTCATGTTTGAATACGACCTGCCAAGAGACTTTAAACCATTTGTTATGTCAGTGAAATGAGTAAACATATCTTTGATTAACTCATGACTTTTTATTTTAAAAAGCTCATAGTCATGCACAAGTATGCTGATTTTAGAGTCTCTGACTCTACTAGTCCTTTCATGGGTGACTTCAAGAATATCCTCTATAGCTTTTGCTGTGTCACAACCAGACACACGATTATACTCCGATTTATCTAATGAACAATAAAGCACATTCATTTCTTTACCGTTTAACTGAAATTGAGCTTTTTCTTCAGGATTCCACTCAGACTTTGGTTTTAATTTTTTCTCTCCAGAGATTGTATCTATGGTTTAGGGGGTTTGTAACCATCCTCTATGATGGTGAGGATTTCAAAATCTAAGGTACTTAGAAAATTTACATACACTTTTTTTAATGAACGTAATCAGGCCTATTAAAGAAAAGAGATTTGTTTATAGACTGACCCTCTACTATCTGTGATGGTATGTTTGATGAGGATACTATTAAATCTACTACTCACAGGTTTTAAATCCTATATGAAATGGGTTTGGCTCTGAAACCATTTGAAATCCAAAATGGCTAAATCCAATAGGGGGTGAATTGAATATTTAAAAATTTAAAAATAAAAACTAACACATTCGTGCAAGAATGTAGAGAGATAGAAAAACAGAGAGATGTACACTCAATTTTATAGTGGTTCGACTACATGTCTACGTTCACTCTTCTTTGTTGAATCTACTCATACCGAGGATTAATATCTCTTTATTTTTACGGGTTAAGTGAAATCCAAATACAACTCCTTCTTTCAATGGGTGAAGGACAACCACAAATTACATCTTTCTTTGAACAGGTGAAGTGTAACTCAATACAATAAATTCTTCTTATTACGAGTGAAGAGAAACCCAAAATTAATTTAACAAGAATTAATTACAAAGACTCTCTAAAAGAGTAAATAATCAATATACTCACTTTCTCTCACTAGAAATTAATTACAGAGAATAACTCAGAGAGAATAAAAACCAAAAAATTGTAGAAGAATGTTTGATTGCTTTGATCAGTTTATTTTCTTAATGCACTTCAACCAACCTATTGTCTTCAAATCTCGTTGAATATATATCTGCATTCAATTTGCTTCGAACGGCTCTATTATGGGTATTAATGGCAGTAATAAATGCGCCTAAACTAGCCATTATAGACTTGATTTCTGCAAATGTATCGATACATATCTCCAGGGTATCAATACGTTTGAGTTGCAGAGCCTAAAGGTATCGATACATTAGCCATTGTATCGATATATGTTGACGTAAAATCTTTGATGCTCGTCACGAACGTGTTGATGCAAGCCTCAGGGTATCGGAACATTTGAAAATTTTTTAGGGGTATCGATACGTTTGAGATGATTGATCAGGGTTTCAAAACCTTTTTGTGTGAACGAACATGTCTTCACTTCTAACATATCGATACATTTACCAGGGGTATCGATATGTTTGAGTCCATATTAAAGGTATTGATACCTTTGAGTCAAGGTTTCTATACTCGAACTCTGAAATAGCATTGTAGCTTAAACTTGTTGATACGTTTGTGTCTTGGTGAGCTTTATTAACACTCTACCTTCATTTTTCTCACCTGCAAAATGTATATTCTTTCTAAAAGACCAAATGAATCATATTTGTTCATAAAAAATATATAATCAACACATGCAAACATAATTCACATTTGTTATTAATTTTGGCATCATCAAAAACCAAAATATATTATATCAAAACAATATACCATTAAAATCTATACAAATTATTTTGCGTTACCAATCTCCCCATTAACACATCAATCTCCCAAACATAATATTATCATCAGAAAACATCTTGTGGCCATCATCAAGTATCGAACACTTACCATCCAAGCTTACGCAACCATGAGAATTCTCTATATACCAACAACTGGAATGTTTTGCAATCACCTCCAGGATATTCTCAACCTTAAGCAGAAAAGAAGCCATCCATTGAAGATCTTTTAAAAACTTTTATATCGAAAATAAGAAATAGGTTCAAGTAAATGGATGCTCGGATTGATAGCCTAGAAATGCATTTAGGTAACATGGGAGCTTCGATGAAGACGTTGAAAGTATAAATTAGACAATTGACATCAGAGTTAAAGTCCTAACAAAAAATAAAAATTTTTGTGTGATACCAAGATTAACCCAAAGGAGCATTACAATGCTATTATGTTGAGTAGTGGAAAATATATTGAAGAACTAATGATAAAGATGAGAAAGGTGAAGATACTCCAACAACCAAGGCTTATAAAGAACAAAAAGTGAAGGATACCATGGATTGGGTTGATGAGAAAGAGAAACAAGTTGAGCAATTAGAAATTATGGGACCGAAAGCTAATAATTTCAAGCTTTCCTTGCCACATCCTCAATAGTTTTAGAAAAACAAAGGCGAGGAATAATTCTCAAAGTTCTTAAGGATTTTCAAGAAGGTGCACACATCAATATTCCATTCATTGAAACTTTGAAGCAAATGTCAAGTTATGCCAAGTTTATAAAGGAGATTTTGTCGAAGAAGCGAAGGTTTAGTGAATTTGAGACAGTGAATTTGACTGAGGAATGAAGTGCAATTTTTCAAAGGAAGTTGTCGCCCAAACTTAAAGACCCAGGAACCTTCACCATTCCCTGTAATATTAGTACCTCGTACTCTATACGTGCTTTATGTAACTTAAGAGCTAGCATAAATTTAATGTCACTATCGATGTTTAATAAGTTAGGACTAGATGAAGTCAAACCAACCATCGTAATATTGTAATTGGTAGATAGATCACTCACCTACCCTTGGGGAATAATCAAAGATGTGTTTGTTAAGGATGACAAACTTATATTTCCAGTAGACTTTCTCATTCTTGATATGGATGAAGACCATGACGTGTCAATTATTTTAGGAAGACCATTTTTGTTCATGGTTAAAACAACCATCAATGTATTTATAGAAGAGCTTACCATATGAGTTGAAGATCAAGAAATTATATTTAATATTTTCAAGGCCATAAAAGTCCCTAAGGAATCATAAGAGTGTTTCATGGTAAATGTTGTGAACAATACTACTGCGAATGAGATACTTAAGGAGTGTTGTCATGAAACTCATATGAAGGATAAGAACAATGAGAAGAAAATTGAAGAAATTCGTGACAGTGGTTGGGATAATGCTTTTAAATCATGTTCGGTTGGAAGTTGGAAGGATAATGACCTTGTTAATGAAAATGCAAAAATTTGCAAGTGGCGAAAGAAACAATAGTATGACAAAAAGAGTGTGGATCATCCATTTGAGCTAGGAGAACAAGTTTTGCTCAATAACTCACAACTAAAATTATTTCTAAGAAAGTTAGGCTCAAAATGATATGAATTATTTATGATGGAGAAGTTATTTTCTCGTGCTGGTGTTAAAATTAAAGTAGCCACTTTTCTCGTGGTGGTGTTAAAATTGAAGTAGCCAATGGAAGAATCCTCCACATTAATAAAAAAAAAAGTTAAAACATTATCTTGGAGGTAAAGATGGGAAGAAAGCCTTAGTCTTGCTTGATGGTCCGCCTTGAAAAGTTAGCTCTATGTCCGATTGAAGATAATAAACTTAGCGTTTGTTGAGAGGTAACCCAATGTTTTATTTATACTTTAATTAATTTTATATGTTAATGTGTTTTTAATGTGTGACTTTTATTTTATTTTTTTCAGGTTCAAGGATATTAAGAGATTCAAAAGCTAAGCAAACAAGCCAATCTTGTACAATAAACATCCGACGAAGATAACGACGACTCCGAGTAGGAGACAAGACTTGTTCTCGTCTCTTAAGTATGATTCATTTTTCTCCCTTAGTACTTTTATTATTATTTCAAGCATTGAGGACAATGCTTGATTTAAGATTTTTTTTTGGAACGGTGGGGGGGTGGGTTGGGTTGGGTTGGGTTAAGTTGGGAGCGGAGGGGTGGGGTGGGGGTGTTAAGTCATTTGAGTTTATGTTGTTTTGATTTGTTGTTGAGTAAAATTTAAAATTTTCTACTTAGAAAATCTCATACATCCTTGGTATAGTTAGGTATTTGTTTCTTTTTGTGATTAATTTATAGGTGTATGAATGCATATGCGAATGAATGTATGTGTATGTTGATGAGAATTTTTGATGAGATAAGGAAAAGACGAGTTTAGGTGTTGATATTGAGCTTGGATTTGATAAGTTAAAATGTGAAGTAGATTTGTGTTAATCTTTTAAAAAAATTAATATGCATGCTTAGAAGAATTTAAATGAATTTAGAATTCGATTGAATCGATTATGAAACCTAAACTAGTAAATGTCTTTTTATTAATAAAAAGTGTTAAATATGAAATTTTTGAATTAAAAAAATAATAAATTATTAAAACTACTCTAATGTTTAAAGGATCTTAGTAATCGAAGAGTGATCGTGAAATATCATAAATCATATAAAATAGATATTTCAAATAAAAAT
The DNA here is from genome assembly GCA_035590515.1 of Trichilia minutiflora. Classification (NCBI taxonomy): domain Eukaryota; kingdom Viridiplantae; phylum Streptophyta; class Magnoliopsida; order Sapindales; family Meliaceae; genus Trichilia; species Trichilia minutiflora. The sequence goes on along the minus strand of JAVXUL010081825.1, from coordinate 16,491 downwards.
ATACAGAACAACTTGTGTCTCTAAAAGATCGAGTAATTGCGGCTTGGCTGTGAAAGTCATTAATCACATAAAAAAAATAGATTAGAATACAATCTCTCTGGAAGTGATACAATAACCAAGTGGTCAAACCTCAAGTATCTTTCTATTGCTCGGAACAAACTCATTGGAAATATTCCCAACTGGTTATTCTCATTTCAAGCAATCCAAATGATGGATTGCTCAAGAAACAATTTACAGGCTTCATACCAGATGGTAATTTTAATATGAGCTTAAATTTCAGCGACAGTGGTATAGGTCCAAGTACGCCTGTTTCAATCAGAAGTATGGCGATCAAAGCTTCTGTGACGGTCATTGATACAAATGATCTAAGCTTTAACTACGAGCTATTTTCGACAGTTGGAATGGATTTATCTGATAATTTGCTGCATGGTGTGATCCTAAAGAGGCTATTTGAACTGCAAGGTCTAGTATACCTGAATCTATCAGCAATTTTCTCAATGTTCAGGTTCCGGGTTTGAGTGAGATGAGAAGCTTGGGAGCCTTAGATTATCGCATGATTCATTGACGGTTCAGATTCCGGAAAACATTTGCTGCCTTCAAGATTCGACTCTTTTGAACTTCTCATACAACAGTCTGTCAGGATTCGTTAAAATTTCCAGGCTCATTTGCCAGAAATCCAAATTTGTGTGTTGAATCCTCGCAAGGAGTGCTTAACAGTACAAGCGCTACATTGGTGCCCGGAAAGACCATTAGAGAAGAAATGACAAAGGGACCAATATCAATCTGGATATTTTGTTTAAGCTTCTTTGTTAGCTCCTATCTGGGATTTGTTGCACTGTTTTGTTGCTTGCGGATGAGAAGATACATCTTCCATAACAAAATTTAATGGTAGGCTGCTCTCTCTGCTCCGAGCGATGAATAATTTGTGTTGTACATTTACATTTTACATTTCTATTGCTTATTAGCCCCTTTCATGTTGATGAATTTAGCAATGGGAAAGATGCATGTTAGTTTCAGTGCATTTGCTACGGTTGGCTAGATGGTCTTATTTGAATTTCTACAATTGGAACTTTTTATCTGCTACACGTTGGTTGAAACTGCTTTTTTGATTGATACAATGGCATGTTTGTTCTCAAACATTTTAGTGTTGCTATTTTCCACCAAATTAGAAAATTAAAATAAAGTACAACAGTAATGCACACGTTTTTTTTGTAATGTTGCCCATATTTTACCATATACAAATATTACACCAGGTGTCTACTGAAATTTATATATATATATACTGTTATAGCGTTGTCTAGGGCCAGACTGGAACAGTTTACTTGTCAAGGTGGTAAAGATCCCCGCACAAAGTGGGAGGATTATGTAAAAGAAGAAGTCAAACCGATTCCCCCCGTGCATACTTTTACTCTCACGGTTGGTATTTGAGTATGGTAACAAACCACTAAACCAAAAGGATGGAAAGATGCGCATAGAATATTTCCTATGACAACCAAATATTGCATAGAATTGTGCTTAATCAAATGCCAGAAACAGAAAAATACAAATTGCCACTAACTAGCTAATCTTTAGGGCATGTAATGTGATAGAGGAAATACAGCCCTTTTTGTGTAAAAAAATCCTGTAATAAACAATTGTTGTTCAGAACGAGCTTTTCTTTCCTATAATGGGACCGAAAAATATGCCCAACTTGAACACAAACAAAATGAAAATCAATCTTACAGATCCATCCACTTCCAATCGCTTATTGTAGCTCAAAATCACAAAGCATGTACTTGGCTGATGCAGGTGAGATAATTTGTTGAAGCAGTAGATTTGCTTTGTGTAGATCATTAGATAAGAATTCGGGAAAGATTTGCAAGGATAATTTAATTTTACCTGTGCTTGAGCATGCATTCCCTTATGGAAATTCCTATGGGGGAATTGACCATGGTGATATGTTAGTCTTAATATTTGATCGGCCCTTCCAGACTTCCTGATGCAAACTGGTAACAAGGAGATCGAAGCTTCTTATTAAAAAGGATCAAGTTAGCGTGTCAAGTGTGCATAATTTGTTATCAGATACATGTCAAAATAACACCAAATGCAGTGTTTAAGCTGGAGATAATTCTAAGATTGAACCCGGCAATAAAACCAATGTTTTGATTTTCCAATACCTGTTGTGTTGGAAAATCAACAGGTACATGTCAAAAATAACACCAAATGCAGTGTTTAAGCTGGTGATAATTCTAAAGATTGAACCCCGGCAATAAAACCAATGTTTTGATTTTCCAATACCTGTTGCACTATTGGATTGTTTGATGTCATGAATTCGCGAGTCATTCCTTGCCAAACAATTTTACCTTCATGGAGGAATATCAGCCTACACAATGATAACTTTGTCATCAAGAGATACTGTTTTATAGCATTATTAACTACATGAACGCAAGTTTGGATAATGCATAACCTGTCGACAGCTCTTCTAATGGTGCTGTGTTGGTGAGTAACAACAACATAGGATGAAATATTCCCAGGTTTTGCAATTTCACTTTCACCTTTCATATGTACAGTTCGGATAAGATCTTCAACTACAGTGGATGCAATGGGATCAAGGCCAGCCGTTGGTTCATCATACAAGAGCACCTAGCCAAGAACCAAAAAAAAAGAAAATGGAACCACTTCAATATCTTGATGTTGTATGTAACCTTGATAAAGATGATCATTTCCAACGAGAGCATGACCAGGAATAAAGAACGAAAAGATTATGTTCAATTTCCACTTCAGTTAATAAACAAAATAATATAGCGCAATAAGGGCTCAAAGCCTAAGTGGCAACACTTTTGGATATCTTAACCCTTACAACAACACCTCATTTCCACAATCCACTCATTCAAACACTTCCATCAAACATCAAACTGCAAACTTCAGTCTCCACCAATAAGCAATTTAATGCAAACAGAATGCAATTAATAAATGAAAGGGCAAAGGTTACCTTACCCTTTCTAACTCTCTTTAAAAAATAAAAAATGTCAAACCTCTTGTAGTACCTCAAGAATTTTTACCAGTGCTAACAAACAGCCCCTCACCCTTTTAAACTTAAGACTTAAAAAAAATTTGCATACAGCCAACTTAACCTATTGCTATTCTGTATGAAACTACAGTTATCAGCAATAAGTGGCATTGCTGAAAGGTCTCATGCTTACATAGATTTGAGCATGCAAAAATCCATGAATTGTTAAATCGGCCATAAACTATAAATGTGCTAGTATTCAAAAGCTTAATCTCCACTATAATTAACAAGGCTTCAAATAACTGATGAAGAATGAGTGATCTTAAGGCACGCTTTATCCTACAAAGAATTCTAAATTGAGAGAATTTAACAATTACCATTGATTGTTTCCGCTCTATGGCTACGATTATATTTTATGTTCTACGACACTGGGACATGCGGCTGTAGATACCATTGAGCAGCTAAATGCTATGGGAAAGTGTAGTAGGGGAGAGTACACATAGAGTTATCAAAATTAATACTGAATATCTCCATAGAGAATCCCATTTAGATGTCTCTACAAATTTATAGGATTCCCCAACTTCTGCGAATATTGAAATTAATATTACCTTATCCAAGTGTCTGATGTTGACAACATTTTTAAGATATTGTCTACCCTGCTAAAGTACTAACCTAAGTGGTGTTGAGCAAGCTTGGCTAGTTTCGACCTTGTCTTATTTTATTTAGATTATGCTATAGTTTCTTGTTGGAGTTGTATTTGAATTGCTTATTTTAGTAGGTTTTGGTTTGCATTGTTATGTTAGAACTATATTTGCTATTAGAAGAAATAGAAAGGGGGGACATAATTTTAAAGAAACAGAAAAATTTTAAGAAAAAGTGGGAAAACAACATAAATTTATTTAGTATCTTTCAAAGCCTACCCTAAAATTGAAAATAAACCTCTATTTATAGTGGTCATACAACCAAACAAAAAGGAAACAAATCTATTTTCAATGAGAAATAGAATCACATCCTACCAAAGGAAATAAATCTACTTTCCCTCAGAAATAGAATTCTTACCCTAACAATAACAATGAAAACCAAGATGAACTAAATAATTGACCTATATATGACTTTAACAAGAACTAAATTTTAATCTAAACAAAATTAGATAAACAAGAACAACGGTTACGGACATTATTAAGCATCATAAGCAATTGCGTAAATGTCACGGTAGCCTAATTACATGGGGTTTGAACTATGAAAAATCAACTATCAAAAACAATGCGAGACTTACATTCAGGTCAGTGCGGATTGAACTCTTAGCAAACCTGGTATATTTGGGGTGGGTTGTTTGCGGACCCAACTCTTATGCACTCCAAATACAGAGATATAACAATAACCAGCACAATAGTACAACAACTATTTCTATAAACAAAAGCTGTATAACCAAAATTTCTTGTTATCCATTAAGTATTAATGCAGAAATTCCCCAAAAAATTGTTTGTATGAAAAATTATTCAGCTATTCCACATACCTCTGGCTCTACTGACTCCTTTGAGTTATCAAAAATTATAGATCGAGCTAAAGCAACTCGTTTCTTCATTCCACCAGACAGCTCAGATGGTAAGCGATCCTCAACTTCCTGAATGCAAGACAAAGTTAGATCTTATAACAAAATCCGGGGCACAGGCAGTGGAAGCAGGGTAAGTGGAGTTCAAAAGTAAAAACATAGTATTAACATGCAGAAACGAGATCTTCATTACAGGTACAAAAGAATTAATGCTAGAACTTTTAACAGAGAACTAAATCAGAAAAATCTCATGAATATAAGCATCACTTTCTAATATGTTGTGGAAACACACACAAATAACCACAATAAAGAAATTTTTAAGATATATGTTTTATCCTCTTGAATCTGGCAAAAAATGTAGAAATTATAAACATTGTATAACGGTTCACCTTTTACCGATAAAATTTGATTGAGGACTGAATCATCCTCAATCAAGCCAAGTGTATACATTTTGGTAAAGATTTTCGGAATCCATTTCTACTTGGATTGCCAAAAATACCTTTAATCCAACGGCAGTCAAATTTTCCTTAACAAGCTTTGAAATTTGATCTTCAGACATATTTGAATGTTCATACCTAGAATCAACAAAAAATGAGGCAGCTCAAGTTTTCTACTTTAAAAATACTGTTAAAATAGTAATCATATAATCAGTCCAAACTCAGGATTTAAGCAATACAAGAAGGTAAAAAATATCCAAGAATAACTAGATTGAATCTTACAAAAGAAAACCAACATTTTCACGAACAGTCAATGAGTCAAATAAAGCTGCACTTTGGAATACCTGTTGTAATAAATAAATGCATATATAGGTAAGATTTGGAATAGAATAACACAAGACAACAAGAAGTATGTGTGGGTTAACAAAATATTCACCAATCCAATCCGAAGACCAGACATCTCTTCGTCACTAATCAAACCATCCCTCTTTCTACCGCGAATGTAAACTTCTCCCTGCCCACCAGACATGTATCAGAAGAAAAATAAATTAATGGACAACCCAATTCAAAGAATGAGAACCAAGGCAAAAAAGTTCACTACATAAGTGGAATATGAAGGCTGCTTCAATTATTAACCTTGTCTGGAGCAAGAAGTCCAGCAATAATCTTCAAAATCGTAGATTTTCCAGTTCCAGATGGTCCAATTATGCCAACAGCTTCACCATGTCTAATCTGCCGAATGGGAAAGGAGAAAATAAAGCTTATTTACACGAATGAGTTAGAAATGCGTTTTCACCTGATCTCTGCAAATTAAAGCGAACGATAATACCTGTCTTGCTTATGTCCTTGAAGTTTATTTAATGAGTTATTGATTTTCTCAATTGTTAGAATTTTCCCATGTATTTAAATTTTAATTCACTCCAGATCCCCAAATTATCTATAAGCTAATTATAGTCACAACATGTTTTCCTTGAAGTAGAAGACTCTAGAATCCCATGCAGCAAACAATGGTCAAAATACTAAAGTCTATGTCCAAAACTCAGATGGCAGCAGAAGATCACTCAATCGTAAGTAGCAGAGGTCTTTATTCAATAAAAGCATCCAAATAACAACTAGAATGAAAGAAAATTCAGTGTGAAACTTTGACTTTGACATCTGGAGCAATTAAGTGATATTCATAAATATAGATCATTGAGCAAAACATTACAACAACAGAGTATCTAACCATATGCTCAACCAAGTCTACAGCCTTTTAAAGAATGACTGACAAGATAATTGTGCCGTTTAAAACAACATAGGATACAAAATGTATTCTTGCTCATCTTAGTAATTCAAGAGCAGTCTAATTCAGACATCTAATAATACAGTTGCTACTCTAAGGATCACTTTTAAGAGTGAAAGGCACAAAAGCCCTTTTAACCCTATAGCACCAAGGACAATAAGATTATAAGTGAGCTCAAGGTTCAAATAGACCTATTATCTCAGAGGGAAGACCGAAAACAAACATGGACAAGAATGGTTAAAGACGCACCAAGGACAAAAAAACTATAAGTGAGCTCAACGGTTCAAATAGACATATATCTACGTGGGAAGACCAAATAGCAAACATAGAAAAGAATGGCTAAATTACATACTCAATATGGCTTTCTATCATTTTATTACATAACATCTTCAGGATATCACCTTTTGTAATAGTTACTTCATGAAGAGTGTTCTTCTTCTAGATGAAATTTAATAACGATTTAAAATCAATTTTAAACTTTTTTTTTTGGCATGACATTTTTCTGTAACATCTCATTACGTAAACTGCAAGCAGACAGATTCATAACCATTCAAGAAAATAAGACAACTAAGAAACACAAAAGCTATGCATTTGGTAGAAACATATATATGCAGATAATTAAATTATATTCTATAATGTTATTTTTAAGCATACAATCATATACTATATACAAATTGCTTATGCAAACATTAGAATACCACAATCAAATAAAATTCACCTTGAAGCTCACACCTCTCAAGATATGCTTTTCCCCAAATGATTTGTAGACATCTCGACACTCAATAAGAACATCATCATCATCATCATCATCATCTTTGGGCTCCAATAAGGTGTTTAAGTTCCCTGATTTAGATGAATCCTGCAGATACAATCCAAGTAAGCCACAATTGAAAAATATATCCAATTCGGTTTCAAGAAAATAAATTATCATTGATATTAACATTCACAAATTCTAGTATTCAATCATGAACACTAAACTAAAGCTTTGAAAATGAGATGAGCAAGTAAAAATTACAAACTATAAGTTGTTTATAGATGCTCTACAGACATGATTTAAAATAAATGATATACCCTAAATATCATTTCGTGGGGGAAAATTATACCATTTTTTTGTCTAGAAACCAGTATGAAGCTATTTTTCACCACTTTCCACAAAATTGGCCTAAATCTAATGAAATTGATAACCACTAATATAAGGTAACATGATGCAATCAAATAGAAAAAACATTAAACAAGTTGATAAACCGAAATCGAAGGTGCTGAACATAAGCAATAGAAATTATAAAATATAGTTTAGAAAATGGAAATTCACGAGAGAAAAGGATACAAAAGAATTACCTTAAATTTTGTGACATAGAATCCATCAGTCCCCAGGTTCCTCGTAGGCACCATACAAGCACAAGCAACACTTCTCTGTTCTTCTTTTGGACTATAACAGAATGCATTGATCATTGTTTTGCCCGAAATAACAAATCTAGACGGTTGAAAAGCGCCATTTTTCGTTGCGAGAGGAAATAAAAGTGAAGCAGACGAAGATAAAGAAACCATATTAGGCGTTTCTGTAACAATCCCAGATCAATACACCCCAAAAACTACAAAAATCAATGGAGGTTCACCATTCAAGGTGATTTCCAAAGCAATTCAATTTCTCGGTGGTGATAAAATTATTGACTTTTAAACATATAACCAAATGAATTGATTGACAAAAAAATGGAAAAGCATTTAGAGATGAAAAGAAACGCAGCTGATGTTCTACATACATGAGTACGTTTTATAAGAAAACAAGCGCTACAATTTGGTTGTCTGTCGACGAGGAGAGCCCAAAAGTGCGTTTGACTGGTAAAATTGGGTTCGGATCGGGTTTGAAATTGATAACCAAACCAACTCAAACCGGTATCCGGTTGGATTGGTCTGGAGTAGGGGAGGGGAAAACCCAGTTTATAAAAATGTTGTTGCGAAGTGACTAGTTCGGTGGATTTCCGTCAAGGTTGGCTCGGGTCGGGAGCACTATAAACATGACTGCTTTATCGTTGACACATGTTTACCACGTGTGTTTTTTTTCCTCTTTTGCCTGGCGCTGGCAAGGAAATATCGGGGAAACTTACGAACGACCAACGGTTGGATTATTTAATTTAGTTATTATAAATAATTTTTTAAAAATTATATAATTATTAAAATAAAAAAATTTTAAAAATAAAACAAGAATATTTAAGATAATTTAATCCTTAAAAAATTTAAAAAAAAAACTATTAAATTTCTTTTAATAAAAATAAAATAATTTATTAAATCATTTAAAAGAGATAATTAAACGGTACAAAAAGGATTTTTAATATTAAAAAATTTCTTTTAACCAGTACAAAAACCAAGTGTATTAACTGCTTATGACGTAAGTGTTTGTTTTTTTTGTTTTTTCCGTTTTATAAAGGGAAAATTTTTCATTCCATAGAGAAATAAAGGTAGACATAAGATGAATGGCCTTCCACAGTAACACTAAGCTATTGTGAGCGAGCGACCAAGTTACGATAATCTTTTGGGCATGACAAACATGAAAGCACTATTAATCAATTGCTAAATCTTAGATATAGTCCCATAGATCTCTATTTTACTTCTCTTTCTATTATTCATCATTTTTATGACATTTCTAAAATTTGAATATGTGATTAAAAAACACGAGAGGACATATCAATTTTTAACAATTTAAATTAAAAAATTATAAATTTGGGATGTACATAATTAGATACGATTAGTGAGATATTTACGTAAATATCTATCATTTATTTTAATATCTATATTAATATTTGAATTTGAATTTTTTATCTGACTATGATTACGAATAATATTTGTTGAATATGAATATATGTAAATATGAATAATTTTTATTATTAAATTAGGGACCCTACACAATACTATTCCAAATCCTCAATTTCACTGTAATTTTTAAAATAATAATATATTTTAAATAAATTTTAAATTTTAGATAAATGATTTGATAATATATTTTTTATTTATATAAATAAATGGTATCTGGTTAATTTTATATAATATTTAAAGTCTTGGAGATCGAATAACGATTTTATAATTGAATTTACGCATAAAATATATATTATATTCTGGTTTAATTATGATTATATATATATTAATTTAGATTTGATTTAGTTTGATTTATAGATAATGAGATCGAGGAGATCATAGTCATAAGAGTTAAAACTATAGTTATAAAGTTTAGTAATATAGGTATGAATTGAGACAATAACTGTAATAAATGAGTGGTACATCAGTAAGATCAGTATAAGGAAGGTGATGACCTTATTTGTAATAGAGTGATCTGTTAGTTGGAAGCGTAGAGGCTCGTCTTGTAAGGATTCATAGACTACTCAAAACCAACGTTAATGATGAGCATAATTTTCATAAATTACATGCACCTATCTATATTATATTAAAAGAATTATTTATTTGTACATAATTTATTGGTTTTAATTATATATAGTAAAATTCACTGACGGTTGGGAATTACCAATCACTGAGAAGGGATGATCAGACCTAATGATTTTAATATATATAACAAACTATATTTTTTATAAATAAAAATATTTTCAAATTCATTTTCTTAAAAATATTTTATTAAAAATCATTTCTTTAATTGCTTTTCATATTTTGTTTATATTTATAGTCACTCACTGAGTATACATTAGTATACTCATTCTTTTTCCTCCATTCTTAAAATTTTTTTCTATTATAGAAACTATTAACAATGATCCAAATCAAATATATATGGATTTTAAAATCTTTTAACAACATTAAATAAACATATGTATACATGTATATAATCAAATTAAACCAAAAGCCATAACAATTATACCTTTCCTTGGATTAATCTGAGTAGGAAACCAATTTCGGTTACCTCTAAGTATATCCACAAACCAGTTTATTGATGATAGTTCCACTTTAATAATTTAGAGACTAATTTATGGCTCTTTTTCTCTTGTTTTAAACTTCATTAAGTTTAAAATCAATTTTCTATGCTAAGAAAATTGGTTTGTGAAATTAAAGATAAAGAAATATATATATAAAAATTCTATCATTCCATTGTCTTGCTTTTTTTTCCTTTCACAAAGAAAACTTTTTTTTTTAAATGAAAGAAAAACTTTTTCCTTTCCTTTCCACCATGGACATCCAAGCTATCTTTCTTTCTTTCTTTTTTTCTTGTTTTGTTTTTATTTTAAAACAAATAAAACATTAAAATCAATAGTGAAATATGATTGGTGAATTCTAAATCCATTAAAATTATTTTAATAATTTTAAAAAATAATAATGTATTTATTAATAATATAAATACAAAAATAAAGTGATTAAATCTCAACTATTGATTTTAATCTAATAAGATAAGAATTAACAAGATTTTGACACTTAGCAAAATCTTGTTCATGTAAAATATATAAATATAAGGATTCACCATATGATGACACTTGGTAAAATCTTGTTCATTCAAATTAAGTAAAACTTTATAAGATTTTAACACTTGGTAAAATCTTTATAATGTTATGTTAAAGTCAAACTTTACAAGATCTTGTCATTTGACAAAATTATCCATTGTTACGTGTCATTCATTTATTAATTACATAACTATTATTTAATAATAAAATATTACAACCTTAATTATATATAAACCCCCAAATTATAAGTAAATCACATTTATGACAATTAATAAATTATTGAAAAAATTTTCAAACTAACAATTACCAATACGTTATTGTCAAAAAATTTATTCTTTACTAATAAAGAATAAAATAGTCTTTCGATCAACTTATCGAAGTAATTTAATTTTTTATCAATACGAAATATCATTAATTGTATTAATGATATTTTTATGTTTATCATTAACTTGTTGAATTTTGTGAGTCCCTAGGTTTACCGTAAAGTAGACATGAGCAGATATAAACTATTTTATATCAATTCAACATAACTTATTGTAATTGAAGTTCTCAATAATCATAAGTGACCTCTAGTAAAATATCATTACGTCTAAAATACAGAGAATATATTTTTGGATCTCATATAATCGTATTTACGTATAATAAAATTTCTTTACTGTTGACTCCCGATCAAGTACGAGCCATAACGTTGTCAAACCCCTAACTCGATCATAGAATCAAAAAATTAATTATATACAGGATTTGCGTATCCAAAAACTCATTCTTAAAAATCGCGTACTTTGATCAGAAATTTTGATTCCCGTGCATGACATTCCTACTTAAGATCTCAAGTTAAAATATTTAACCCAACAGATTTCATATTGACGATCACATGTCCTCATACATTAAGAACACATTGCCATCAAACTTCTTTCACCAAATGTGGCTAGTTTAATATAATACATACAAGTAAATGATGAGTCTTAATGTCACGTCCCGACCCTAGGAATCGGTCATGTGACAATTATCATGAATCCAAGAAATACATCTCATTACTTATAATGCATTCTTAAGACACGCAAGGTATTAAAACCTGTTTTTAAAATCCATTATCAAATATAAATAGCATATGAAGATTTTTCAAACAAGTTTAAAACATCTGTATGTCGATATCAATACAAACAAATTACGTAAACCCTTACTTTAAAATGGTTAATGCAATTAGTTCCCAAATGAATAAAATAAATGATTTTCGAACTCATTTAATACATATATTCTGCTCAACTTAGTGGATCATACTAGTAAATATGAGTCAGTACTTGAAAGTATTGCTGAAATCCTTGATCAGCTACTCTATATGCACACGACTTCTCTAACTTGAAAAATGGGAGTGAAGGTAAGTATTTGGGAAAATACTCAGTGAACGGATAATAAAATCAAATAACAAAATAAAATCCCGTGGACTGATTATAAAAGTCCTCTAAGTCATAAAAATTCAATCATAAATGAAATGTGGCATAAGAAAATATAACTGAAATATCAGTACAAATTTATTATATAAATTTTTGTTAATATGTAGGATCTCATCCATCCTTTTTCAAGAAATATAGCTGATTCACAATTTCGTATAGGCATACACACCGATATAAGTATATGATTAGCATGATATATAACATGGATATATTGAATTCCACCCATCTTATCTTAGACTACATAGCCAATCCTCATCCATGATGCTATTAGATTCCACCTACTCTATTTAAGCTATATGATCAATCCTTATTCTTAGGTCTATCATATTTCACCCACTCTATATGAGCTGCATCGTCGATCCTTATCCATATAAAAATCAAATATAATGGCACGCAAGATCATAAGTCAATAATAATGGCCCACAAAGATAAATCAAACATCAATGGCACTCAAGGCCAAAAATCAATCTCATAGACACACAAGGCTAAAATCATTATCAAAGGCACACAAGACCATAATAGTAGAACCAATACCAAGACTCACAAGGCCAAAAATAATACATCAATGGCATACAAAGCCAACTAAAAACAATGGCACTCCTGTTAGTGTGTATGCCCTAGAAACCATTTGTGTTGTCGGTTTCAAGGCTTATAATTTTGTATAAACTTTATATTTATTAATAAAAGAAATTATTCTTTATTTACATATATTAGCTGCTTCCTTTATTTTTCATGCGAATGAATATTGAATATATGTATATTATCCGGATAATTTTATTTAATTGTTAAATAAATTATCAAAGAGTTCCCTATGTACGTAGTGTTAATTAGACAACTATATTATACAGTAGGCACACTAGTTGCCGCTTAATGATATTATATGATAATATATATGTAGGCTGACAATATGAGTATTGTCGTAAGGGTATTAGTGTAGATTTATAGTTGGTGAACTATTTATCGAATAGGACCAAATATCGATGAATCATATGGTATGCACGTAATCAATGATTTATCAAGAGATTGTAATAGTGTACGATATAATCCTTTTATCTGAGACATCTAGAATCAGACTTTGTATGGATGGGTAATTTCATATGGTGTATACGTGCAGGGCTAATCATATCTTGTACAAGAAACCAGTTTGGGTATACTTTGTTAGTATAGGTGTTCGGTTGATAATCAGGAGGGGATCCGTTAGCTTGACATATTGGGCTGAGAATTCTCGTTGTCTCAGTCCAAATCAAGTTCCTAATTGAATATTGATATGATATCTTAATTATAAGTCTGTGCCCACAGGATAATATTGACATATGATCGATAATTCCAATGAAAATCGGGATTAGGGTTTTGACAGTCCATGATCCCCTATCTCAATTAAGATACGACAACGAAAGGATATTGCTCACACGTTACGCGCAATCGATGAAAGGTTTAATGAAGATACTTCTTCATCATGACTTGGGAATTATGGCTCATTGCTAGATACTAACCATAGTCGTTGAGCAAGCAAAATGTTATGAGTTAAAATGTTCGGCATATGTTCACGGCTGAGTCATGGTGGACCTTCATGGTACACTAAGATCCTCTAATGCTTCTTCACATGAGAGAGAGATTAAAATATTATTGAGAGAGGGCTATCACCCTCATGATAATATTGAAAAGGCCGAAATTGATATGTATAATGGTTATACATATTAAATACTCTTTAATGTGTTAAAGAGATGATATAATGATATCCTAAGGTTATTTAATGTAAATAACTGTCAAATTTGATAAAAATAATTATCAAATATATTAAAATATGATTTTAAGATAAAATGATGAAAAGTAAATGAAATGGTTTCATTTAGTACAAAATGACTATTTTGCCCCTAATATGATACATGTGTATAATTTATTATAAATTACATATTTAAAATTGATAATTTTGATTATCAAACATATTAAAATATGATTTTAATATAAAATGATAAAATCTAAACTAAAGTATTTAATTTAGATAAAAAGACCATTTTACCCTTATGTGTAAAAGTGACTAAAGGCATTATGGTAATTATTTAAAATTTATGGATTTTAATTAATTCATCATATTAATTAATTTGTTAATTAATTTGGTCATGATATCATTTATTTAAGTGTTAAATAAGTGAATAAAAATTGGTTTTATTTATGACCACAAATATTACACATGTCATTATATAATTGGTTTATATTTTGATTTTTGTTTTTTATTTTTATTGGTTCACTTTGTATGATTGCACACACATATGATGAGTTTGATGTATCACATTATTTATATTTGTTTATTATATTTATTAGATAAATACTAATTAAAATAAATGAAAAATAAAATAAAAATTATAAATATTTTCATTTTGAATTAATTTTGGGAAAGAAATTAGTTAACTTCCATTTTTCTCTCTCAACAAAATTCGATCATAGGAATAGGAGGATGAGGATGGTGTCAAGTGAGGAGAGATTATGGTTTTGAGCTTGTTCTTCATCAAATAAGCATCCTTACACCAAGGTTAACAAAAGTCCTAAGGTAATTCATCTTGATTCTTTTTGTTTTTTATGGGTTTAGCCTAGGTTTTTGTGTCAAAAACTTACATTTCAAGCATGGTTTAGGCTATAGAATCTTCAACATCAACATTTATCCATTTCTTTAACAATTAAAAAATTAACTAATTAACAAATTAATTAATTTAATGATTTTCAAAATCCATATTTATGGTGTAGACTCGGTTCTTTAAGTTTATGGATATTATAATAAATTTCCTCTATAATTACATGTATATTATTATATGTCGATTATGCATTGAGGGTGTCTTAGCTTGAAAATATTTTTGAGGAGGTGTGTGATGAAGAATGATGAGTTATTGATAAAGAATTGAATTTTAACTACAAAATCATCTCTAAAAGAGGAAAAATTCATATTGCTTTTATAGAGCTCGGAGAGAGCTTTCTATTGATATATTATGTGTCCTGTGAAGATGTCTAGATTAAAAGTTATGATCATTTGAAGTAACAGTCTTCAGTTAAAGAAATAGAGAACAAGGTGTAGATACCTTATAAAAGGTGTCGATACCTTGTGAATTATGAATTACCAAGAAAGTATCAATACCTTGAAAGTTATTATAGATAGTAAGGAAAGGTGTCGATACCTTAGGACACAAGATGAACCTGGGTTTTAACTTTCGATTGAATGTGTCGACACCTTGGAAAAGGTGTCGACATCTTTAATGTAAAAATCCAAAGGTGTCGATAACTTGAAAAGAAAGTGTCAACACCTTACAATTATATTGAATAGTAAAAGCCAAGTTGTCGACACATTAAGGAGAAGGTATTGACACCTTGTGATGTATCACACCTTAGTATGTTTCTGGAAGGATATTTTAGTCATTCACGATCTGTTATATATCATCGATCAACACTCATCCTCCTCATTTTCTCCCTTCTCCTTCATTTGAAACCCAATCTCCCTCTTTCAATCTAACATCCGATCTTACCCAACCCAATTCCTGCTTAGATTTTCTAGTAAATCAACATCAGAGTTCAGGAACGTCGTTTAATCAGAGATTTACTCGTCGATTCATGAGGAATCAATAGGAAAGGATTGCGAGTTAACAGTAGTCAAAAGCTAGAATCAAGTAAAGAAGGGCTTAAAACATATCTACTAGATTGGGTAAGTATACCCCATAGCTTATCTTTCTGATTTGACTTTTCTTTGAGCATAAATAAAGAAAAAGAGAGTTAAGTTACTATTTCTAAAACCCCCGATTTGGGGTGTAATCTAATTTATCAATTAGACTGATAAATTATGGTGTTTTAGCATGTAATGTTTTTGAGAAAACTGAGAATGATTTATTAAACAGTAAGAAAGGGGTAGTTAGAAGACTGGTAAAAGAGAGAAAGAGAGAGAGAAAAAAAATTATTGGTTTAATTTTGGGGTAAAGAGGATCATGACTATAGTTATATTATTGTCATATACATCATATATTTGATAGCATGAATAGATTGCATAAAAGATTACTGAACATTGTATATATATAAGTGTAGGCTCAAAAGCTACGCCTAGAGTATCTTTGACGCGAAGAGGACGTCAAGCGAGCTTTTCCTTATCTTAAGGTGAGTGGATGTTTCCTTCTTTGATCGTTTCTTAACGATAATCGTACATTTTACATGCTTTGAAATAGGTGAGTGTGTGTATATATACATACATACAAACATACATACATACATACATACATACATACATATATATATATATATAATTATATTAATATTATTTTGTAATATTAATATTTTTATTAATTATTTCGGATAATTATTGAATTTTCCATA
>JAVXUL010081719.1:0-24243 GCA_035590515.1 Trichilia minutiflora | reverse complement strand
AGAACAAGAAAGAGAAGAATAAACTCAAGATGGACACTCGTTGTCTTCGTAATCTCTTCCTTGATCTTCAATCCTTTCATCCTTAAACAAGGTGTTTGAACTTCTCTACTAGTCCTCTATGGTTACTGAAGTTCGTCCCCTCTTTAATTCCTATGAAGAGCCCTTTTTATAGAAGACTCGTAGGGCATTAGGCTTTTCTGCGTTTCCTTGTTGCAGCGAGAAAATACTTCTCGCTGTAGTAAGCCTCTCTGAAAAATTCGCTGCAGCGGGTAAAAGTTCACCGTTGCAGCAACCTTCTCTACAATCTCGCTGCAGAGAGAGAAAAGTATTCTTGCTGCAGCGAGGACTTCTTCCAGGCTTTAATCTTCGCTTTCTTTGCTACCCCTCACATCTTCTTCTCAGTTGTCCACAAACTACCTAAATTGACCCATTTCTTGGCAATTTGAACCAGAAAGACCCTGCACACAATAAACACGAAAAACATAAAAATACCAACGAAAATAAACTTAAAACTAAGCAAAAATCATAGGACTAGATGGGTGATAAAATCACTCATCAAGAGATGAGCCAATGCATTGTAAGGGACAGTAAGAAGTGTAGACTCTCCCAAAGCTGTAAGTGGGTTCTTGTTTGAGCTTACTTTGATTTATCTTAAATTATTTATTAAAACTTAAATATTTAAATGTTTTAGGATATTAGAAATATGATTTTAATTGTTTTTATGTTTTATATCAAATATTGAGTTATTTTATGTTTTATGAATTATTTTGATAAGTGATGTTGAGTTGTATAAGATTAAGTCAAGAGGAGGCCTAATGTGATTTTGATATGGATGTATATATGATGAATTTGATTTATCAATAATTCTTAGAGATTTTAATTATTTTGATTTTGGTTTAATATGTGGACATGGCTAGTCGATTTGATTTCCATGATTTGTAATTACATGATTATATAACTAGAGAGTTATTTGTAACTTTAAGGTTCAGTAGCTTGGTACGGATCCAAGGAAGGCCGTTCGGATGAGTGGTGCACCGATGGGATCGTGATAAGGGGAATGACGGTTCTATTTATAATGAAGTAGCCTATTAGATGAAAAGTAGAGGATAGTTATATGGGATATCACGTGATTACTCGAAGCTAACGTCAGTGATAAACAAACTTTATTTAATTATCATACATATTTTATTTTATTGGATTAAGAATCCTTTTAACTTCATTTCATGGACATTAATTTTACTTACATGAAAAAATATTGATAGTCTCGAAATTACTTTTAGTTTGAGTAATCATTGAAAAAAATGAGCTAGCCCATTAATTTTCGTATTTGCGTAATGTTGTTTTAAAACGAAACAAATGATTTTCTTGATTTATATATATATAATTTAATTTTTGAACTCTTTATAATTCTTAATATAGATGTTAATTGTTTGTGATATAAATGCTTATATTTATATTTTATCCACTTATGGAGCAATTCCTCCTCTCATTTTTCAATTTTCAAGATTTTTTGAGCGAATAAAGAGTCGAGGAGTTAGAGTTAGAATTGATTCATGCATTCTCAAGTATAATTCGTTATCTCGACTCACACTAGAGTTAAAATGTTCACCGAAACTTTTATTTAAATTATTTTATGTATGAGGATTTGAATTTGTACCTCTTATTAAAAATTTGAAATATATTATTATAAACTTTGAATCTATTGTAATTGAAAACCTTACCATGATTAATGATTATGTATTGAGATTAGTTAATGGTTTTTGACTTATGATTTTGAGATGAGAATAAAAATGTAATGGTTTTTGGTTTGAAATTAATGAGAATTAGATTTGGATTGTATTTGGAAATTGATTTATGTTGAAGTTGTATTGGATAATGATGTGAAAAAGAAGTAGTTGGTTGAATTAAACCTATTAGAAGTATGTTCTTGATTTGTTATCAGGTATCTTAAAGTCTTACCATTCTTTGGTATATATTTTGAATTATAAAATGTATAACGATTAGGAGATAATGGCTCTTTTAATATATGATATTACATATACAAGACTTTTATCAAATAAAAATGGGAATTGTAAAGATTTTGAATATGACTAAATATTTAGGAATTATCTATAAAAAAAATATTATATATATAAATAAATGTTTAAGAGGTAAAAATTTTCACAATATATCACATTAAATGTACGAGATCTTCATCAAATGAAAGTCTTTGTCACCTAGCTTTGGAGGTCCATGCTCCCAACAACTTCTGCAGTATATTTTTATCCTTCATTTATATAAGATTAGTGTAAAAAGACAAAACATACACTCCAATGTGAAACAAATTACCATAAAAAATTATAATATATATTTTTTTCTCTTACTACCACTTCAATCCTAGCAATCAAAATCCTCCATAATCATACAAGTATTATCGTGACAGAAGGGAAGAAAGAAAGTGCACATTGTTGGCACGTGGCAGTTGAACAAAGTATCATCGTGACAGCTACGAGCTCAAATGAGCACAGGGACAAATCAAATATATAGGGAAAAAAGAATATTAAATTTTTTTTATTAATTTAATAATATTTTATTTTTATCATTTTCTCTATAAATTAGATAAATTTACTAGTACAATATGACAAAAATAATTGTATCAAGCAATTAATTACTAACAATAATATTATAAATTCCTTTAGAAAAAAAAATAATATTAGAAATTCAAGTTTATGCATGAAATATTTGTACAAACTGATTGGGAGCATGGTAAGTTTTTACATTCTCGAGAATTAAATTTTAAATATCATAATTTTTGAAAAGTGGCAATTAAAAAATATTTATTTTAAAAAATTAAATAATAAAATATATTAATTATATTTAAATTTTATATGACTCGAACGGATCAGAATTATTGTAGGCCATATAAAGATGCTCTATCCTTAAGACTGACATCACGGTTAATATAATAATTATATTTTATTGTATAATTTATTTCTTCTATTTTTATAAATATTTTTTAATCTCGTATAATAATAATAATAATACATCAACATATATAATTAAATTTATATATTAATGCTATTTTAATTTCTAATATTTCATACATAAACATCATCTGTAAAATGCCTTTTCACTTTTTTAAGCCTTCAAGTTTAAGTTTTTTATTTTTCTGCCTTTGAGTAAACAACAAGATTTAAAACTTTGACCCAACAACAGAATTTTGTTTACACCAAGAAACTTATTTATTAAATATTTTACTAATATTACTGTGTAAGTACATATTAATTATATATAATAATGGCAAAAAAAACAATTTTTTATTTTTTATTTTTTTAATTTTTAACTTTTTATATTTGAATACACCATATGACAGACTTTGATAATAAATAAGATAATGTTAAAGAATGATGGAGGTTTTGAATTTTTTGTTAAAGTCTTAATCATTTAGTTAAACTGTTATTGTCTTTTGAATTTATCTTTTGACCATAAAACACATTGAACAAATTAGCTTTTTCCTATGATTCTTTGCCTCTTACTTTTGTTGTGAAACTCATCCTCTTTACCACCTAATCTTGGTTTACTTTATTAATTTTTCATATTCATGCTAATCATAATGTTGGTGAAATGATTATTTTGTGGAATAATTATGCAAAAATCCAATAATATATGCACATATCAAAAATTAAAATACCCTTTTGCTATTTAATGACTTTGTTCAATGGATTAGACTTTCTAGGAATACGAAAGTTGCTATTAGTGGCATTCAATCAATTGATAGATAAAAAGACCCAAAAAAAAAAAAGGGAAATTTTGAAAAGTCGATTTGGTACGTGTTTAGCTGCAAATTTATAGAATAACATATATATTAAATTAGAAAAAAATTATACGAAAATATGATAATAACATAATTTTGTTTTGTTATGTTAATTTATATTAAATGAGGTAAAATAAGAGTTTGTATTCTCAATATAATTAAAATATTAATATGTTTCCATGTGTAAAGTTTATTTTTTTTAATTTTTTTGTTCATAATTAAAAATAAAATATAACATTTTTTAATTTAGAAAAAAATGAATAAATTAAGGGTGGAGGTGCAAAAGAATATTTACTAAATGTAAATCAATAAATTTGTATTGATTCTATGATTTGTTGAAAATTAAAACGAAGATCAAACCCATAATTATGTTGCTGGCCAAAGCAATGTTTTCAATAGGAAAAGACATTGATTTTAAAATATTAGAAAAAAGGGGTTAAAAAAAAGGAAAGAAAGAGTGGAAGAGACATTAATTAATAATTAGTTTGCTTGTCAAAATGGTAAAGAAAAATAAATCATGAAAATGAAATATAAGATAAGAATGAATTCAAGGTTAATGATTAGAGATGCTTTAAAAAAGATTTAGTAAAAGCGACCGAGAAATAAGGTCTAGAAAACGAGAAATTTTACTTGGGTAACTTTCATTTTTTTATTATATGTGAAATTTAAATAGATCTCAATTTATTTAAAATTTAAATAGATCTTATTATATATTTTAACAATATATTTATTTTTTACTTTTAACATTATATTAATTATTTATTTTTATAGATAAAAATTTTAATGAGATATTTTAACATATATATCTTTGTGTGTGTGTGTGTATATATATATATATATATATGTTACAGATATTAAAAAATGAAAAAAAAAAATGATTATATTTTCTAGATAAGAAAAAAATAATAAAATTAGTAGGTTATTTTTGAGAAAATTTATTTATTTTTTATTTAAAAATTTTCTCATTAAAAAAAATTACAAAATATTACTTTTTCTATTAAGATAGAAATTATAAACTAAACAAATCAAAAACTCCAAAGTATGTTTGGTTGGATTATTGGACGGAAAATGAAATGACCGTTTCTTTGTTCGGTTTAACAAAACAGGAAAGAATGAAAATTCTTAAAAATTCTTTTTCCGGAGAATCATGATTCCTTCCAATAACTAATGTAATTAATTATTGAATTTTTTTATTATTAATTTTCATAAAATGTCTTATTATTTTAATTATCTATAAAAATAATTTATATAATTTTATTTTAAATTTGTATATAAAGGAAAATTAATATTTATTTTAATATTTAATTTATAATTATTTGGTTAATATTTTATTTTACTTTATAAATTTAACACCATCATTTTATTTGCAAATTAATTTATACTTATAAATGTAATATTTTTTAATTTATAAATTCAACTTTATTTATTAAAATTATAGTTATTATTATTTTACTTTTATTATATAAAAGTAATTTTTTTAGATATTTTATTTTTAAATAAAATATTAATTTATTAACTTATTTTATATCATATATTTATTGTAATTTCTATAAATACTAATATTTGTTTGAATTTTGATGTAAACCATTTTTGCTATACGAGAAATGATTACAATGGCGGGCCCCTGTTGAGGCTAGACTGGCCAGAAGGAAAAAAAAAAAAAGCATAATTATATTTTGGTCCCCAAAGTTATATATAATAACAAGTAAAAATATACTTTAATATTATATTATAAATAAGTTCCTAATATTAGTTTTTATTATCAAAACTTATGTGTCACAAATAATTAGATTAGATATTTCTTATTATTATTTTATAAAATAAGGATCTATTCGTTATTGGCCCATTATTGTAAGGTTAGATTAAAAAAATTATTATATAAAAATTAAGTTATATCTATATTTAACTTATAAAATCGTATATTTTTTTAATTTTATCATAAATTTTATTATTTTTTCTATTGAAAATTATAAATGCCTAATTTAGCTTACTACTTATATTATAACTTTTAAATAGACATTTTAACTTATTATTCGTGTTAATAAATAATAATTTTATTTGACTATATTTTTATATTAATATTTTCAGATTTTTAATTGATAAAACTATAGTAACAATAATATTATAATTTTATTATAATATATATTAAAAATTCTCTCACTTAATTAATTGTATTACTATTTTATAAAATCAATTTTTTTCTCTTTCTCTAATTAAAATTTTTTATATTTATCAATATGTGATAAAAGATATTATTAAAATGAATAACACCACTCATCCTAAAAATAACTCAAATGACATTTTGTTAAGTATCAGTCGACCAAAACACCAATTTGGGTGGGTCAAAAATTTTAGGCTCTTTGCCATTTTTGTGTCCTTGACTTCAGTCCATTGAAATCTTTCTCTTTCTTACAGTCGACCAAAGTTTTTAAACTTCTTACTCATTTTTTACCTCACCTTTGGTAGATCGAATCAACCCCTTTGTTTTATCGAAATTCTCAAGTCCTTTGTTTCTCACCTAATTTAACTACGGTCTCATCCTCACATATTCCAAAACCTTGGCAACTAAAATTTCTCTCCATTATTATTTAAACCCTAATTATTTTATCAACTACTAAATAATTACAAACTGTATAATATAGAAACAATAAGAATATTTTTATTTAAAGAAACGAGGTATTTTCATAATTATAATTATTAAAAATTTAAATATATTTATTTTTTTAAATCCATGTATTAACCTAATAATTTGGAGCTTTTGAAAAAAAAAGAATAATTAAAAGGTATATTTAATTAAATTTTAAGAGTTTAATTTTTTTAAATATAATTAAAAAGGTAATAAAAATGGTTATTGGTGTGGGGCCCAGCCATGAAGAAACTCGTGGGTTGGTGGGACAACAGAAAAGTGTTTACAGGTTTGTTTGAGAACACCACCCAAGGATAGATTAGATTAGAGATATATAAAAATTTTATTTTTATTTTTATTTTGATAATATTTATGTGATAGCAAATAAAAATACGGCTACTATTTGGTATTAAACTAAAATGTAAGAATAATATTACATATTTAAATTCTTATATAAATTCAATTCTATAAATTACTATAACATAATTATGTAACCATAATATATTTTATATTTTTAAAAAATAAAAAAATTATCAAAGTAAAAAAAGAATAAATTATTTCATAATAATATAGTTATATCAAATTAATTGTACATCAATTTATCCAAAAATTTTGTACAGAATATTTATATATGTTTAGTATTATTCGAAAAATATAATTAGCTGAATATTAGTATTTAAAAAAACTTGTAATCTATTTAGAAGCACATCAACTTGATTAATTAATTAATTAGATTTTCTTTTTCATGTGAGTGAAGTCGGCAAAATCTTCATCAATTATTAATCAAAGACCCGAGAAGATCATCGGCATAAATGAATCAAGATCAAAGTAAACCCACCGATCACAGACGCCAATGGGCCCTACGAAAAGATTTTCCCTGTCCACATAAAGTTGAGATGATCAATTATGTTGTGTGGAGCAGTAAAGCGAAAGAGAATCTTGGAAGATCGGTTTCATATCTTGACCTAAAACCAGGAGAGAAATTGAAAAGTAATCACCCACCCTATAAGATGAGATGGGTACCTCCCATTGATTTTCTTGTTCCTTTGATTGACATTTCTCTAACATTACAAACTTGAGGAAAACGAGTCGAGTGCTACCTTAAATTCTTTTTTTTTTCAAAAATAATTCATTGTAAAAAGTCAAAAATGGATTAAAAATGAGATTATTTAACTTCTTATTTACCTTAAATTGGAATGCTGAGTTTGTACCGAATAAAATAATTTATTTAAACTACTGAAAAATATGTAATTAAATTCTTAAAAAGCTGAGAAAAAAGACTTAAAATTTTAATCTAATTTAATTTAATTATGATATAAATAAAATTATCTAATAAATTATTTTACATAAGGAAAAAATAAAATTTATTCAAAATAATCAATTAACTTTTTTCATAAGTTGAGACGCGTGAGTCCATTCATCATGAGCAACACAATGAACTAAAATCTTAAATCCAACAAATTTGTTTTACAAAATCTAAAAAAAATACTCAGAAGGATGTAACTGCCCAACTCTATTGTTAACATCATACAAAACATACAGACTAATTGCATATGAATAACGTATAAAAAATATTTAAATTAACACTATAATTTTTGTTATATAATTCAGTGATTAATTCAAATTTTGTGGATTTGTTTTTACTATATATATATAATATAATACAATATAGTGTACGATAAATAGGGGTGATAAATCGGATAAATGTGTTGTATTTATATTGTATTAATAAAATTTTAATATTTTTTTATACTAATTCGAATCTGATTCGTTTATTAATCGTGTTAAAAATTCTCAATTTAAATACGATTCGTTTTTATACAAGTATCACACACAATGTGATTTATCGTTAATGTTATCTAATTTATTTAATTAAATAATATAAAATTTAACTTATTTATTTAAACGTAAATTAAATATTAAAATATAAATAAATAAAATTATTATATTAAATAATTATTTATTTATATATAATTATTTATTTATTTAATTATATTTTAATTATATCTTAAATAGATTCAAAAAGTCATATTTAAATTTGATATAAATATTAATCGTGTGACAAGAATATGACTTAATTATTATTCGTATAAAAAATTTTAAATTTAAATTTATTTATTTATATCAAATTCGAATGATTATATTATAATCTAAATTATTACGTGCTAGAATATGATTTGATGGATATAATGAATTTTGTAACTAAATTATAAAAAAGAAAGTTAGAGAAAAAACAGTGGAAATATATATATTTTTTAAAGTAGAAAATGTTTGACAATTGACACTAATATTATATTAATTAATTATTTAACTTAAAATTTTTAATTATATTTAGATAAGATTTTATCGTTAGCTGTTAAAGTCAGAATAACCTTTGTCCAATTATATATTTTTTGTTAAACAAAAAATAAAAAATTAATAAAGATGAAAATGGAAGTCAGAATCGTGTCAACTGTTTTGATTATTCTGCAACTATATCGATAGGTGGGTAGCTTACTAGGGCAAGACACAGGCGAAAAAAAAAGACAATTAAAAAATAAAGAAAGAAAGTGGAAACAATAAATGGGTAAAACGATCCTGAGTTTAAAAATCATATACATAGAGAGAGAGAGTAAAACTTTGTTTGATATTCAGGTAATATAATTTTAAAATTTTAATTATTATAAATAGTATTACTGATACAAATTTTTTGTATAAATTCATATCTATAAACTAATATAGCATGGCAATATTAGTTCATAAAAAAAATTAATACAATTAATAATAATAAATAAGAATTAATACTATGATGTTATATTAATTTGTACACGTTAGTTTATATATAAAGTATGCATTCCTAGCATTGAAATTATTTGATATAAAATATAAGTATAAAAAAATGATTATTCTACACTAAAAGTTAGCATCTATCAAATATTTCATTTGTTATACATAAAATCTTTGTAAAAGTATCATAGTTCAAACGAAGTTTAAGGATATATTTGTAATTAAGGCATTGTGATTTTAAAATAATTATGTGTAATGGTATAAATATTAAAAATATTAAATGTTAATTAAAAATTAAAAGAAAAAAAAAATTATTAGAGCTATAAGTGAGTTTGATTTTGAGAATTTATTGTCTTGTTTAATATATCTTCAATCTCTTGCAACCCTTTGAGAATTGAGGCTTAAACTCGAACGAACCTTTTGCACAGGAGCACTGTGTAATTAATAAAAATGAGTTATATAATAATTAATATTATTATATTACATGAATTAATTTAATTTATATATAATATTTTCTAATAAAAATTTGTATCTTTAATATTATTCAAATAATAAATAATTAAGTCTATTAATGTTGATATTAATATACACTTTTTTATGATTTTATTTTTAAAATTAATAAGGCTTTCTTTGTTATTGTGGTTTGTTGACTTTAAGTCCCAACTATTTTACAAAAAAGAAAAAAACTTTAAATGTTAATATTAACGTAAAAATAAATAAATTTTATTAAAGAATAATATAGCCCAATATGATTTTAACTTTACTTTTAAAGTAGGGCAAACAATACATTTTCAAATAAAATTAAGTGAAAGTCATCAATACTAACCCTAAAATCAATTTCCCTTTCGGGTTTCAAAAAGAATCCTATTGATGAAATTCCTCCAAAGCTAAAGCACTCCGACAAGCAGGCTTCTAAAGAGGAAAAAACACACACTTCCCTTTTGGTAAATAACTTTTAAAAATAAAAAATATTCAATGCCCCAATGCATTCAAATCTGCCTGCCTGTTTGCGAAAGGAAACAGATGGATGGAGAGAAAACCAAAAAAGGAAAAGGGAGCCTCATTTTCTTTTTTTTAGGTGGCTGTAATTATGTGGAATCTCATCCCAAATATATCTAGAAAAAATTAATATAATTTTTTTGTACTATGATATTACAGTATACCAATATTATATAGGCTTTCATTGGAAGTGTGTATAAATATTATTATATGAGTCTATATTTAAATTTAGAGTGAGGTCTACTATCTACTCTCACTATTAATAAGTGGTAAAACGTTTTCACATGAAATAAAAAAATCCAGTAAAAATAACGGGACTCAATTTATTATGGTATGTAAATTTAATTTCTATTATTATAAATTTAAATAATAGATACTTAACGTACTATCACATCATATTATCATTTTTTATTTTTGTTGATATTACCTGTACGTGGAACATTACTTTACAAATTTTATATAAAGTGTAAAAAAGTGATATGGTGGTGGTTGGTGAGTGGGATTACATTTAAATTTAAAAACCGATTTCTCTTTATGATTTAATTCGGAAAAAAAAAATTCTTTAGGAAAGTTTGTAATGGAGATTCTTTTTAATACGGTAAAAAAATCCCCTCCTAATTTCCCCTTTTAAAGTTTTATATATAGGTTTCTATTTAGTAACCTTACCTAGTTATCTCTCACTTATCTCAAATCTCTCAATCTCTGCATATAGATTCTCTCTTCTCAAAGGCATATGTCTGCAAGTATCAAGTGAATGAATACAAGAAGATAAGAGATTTCCACCCATTAATGAACAAGGTGAAATGGGTTATGCCTGGCTCCCTGTATGCCACAAGTAAGGACAATCTCTAGGAGATTGACCGTTGCCGGTGGCGTGCGAGGAGCCAAGCATACCCACCCTCTTCTTTCTTCTATGCTAAAATAACTCTAGAGATATAAATTATGTATTACATTTTACTTTGTGTTTCTATATTTATGAGCTTTGTCTATTGATCTTTTCATTTTCTTCAAGCTGAATCTATCTATTTTATTTGGGTTTTCCAGTTTGTGTTAAGTCTTTGGTAATCACCAATAATTTTTCTATGCTAGAAAGTAGATCAACTGTTTACTTTTTGAATTCCAAAGAAACTAAGGGAAGTTCAGTTTTCATTTTCAACTAAAGAATATTTGAACATGTGTTTAATTTTTATCATTGCTGTCAAAAGCATTTTTTCAGTCTATCAAACCCTGAATCACGGAAATCTCTTCTATCTATCGAACCCAGAAAAGCTGACAATTATGTACACACACCAACTTTGAATTTTCAAAACATGTTTCCTTTGGTGTTCGACACACACACACACACACAGAGAGAGAGAGAGAGAGAGATGTATTTATGCATGTAAGTATGTATGACCATATAGAATTCTAATAAAATTTTCATATAGTTGCTGCTTGTTGACTATATGAATCTCTGACTAAAATGAAATACACTTTCTTCTTCTTCTTTTTTTTTAATAGGAATGAAATTTAGAGATTAAATCTCTTATTATATTCAAAGAGATTTTATTAGTTAAATTATTGTTTATATGTAAATATATTCTTTCCAAATTTGTTTAACTACTATTTTCAAGTCGTTGAAAGTTTTAAATCTCCTTGATTTCTGGTCACTTAGTAGTACTTCTTCAAGCTTGATTCCAAAACCCAAATTCTTTTCGTACCCCCTGGATTAAACCCTAAATTGTTCTTTGTTCTAGAAAGAATGTTAATTGAAAAGAAAAGAAAAGAAATTCACTTGTTTGTTAACTTCTGATATTCTCTCTAATTTTTTTATCAACTACGAATTGATCATTTATAATTAAGTCTTCAAATTTTATATTTTAATTGTTGTATTTGATGTTATTATTTTGCTTTAATCAGTAAATTATATGTATTTATATTAATTACTCAAATTCGAATTAGTTTTTTTTTTTTTTATTGAGAATAATGTATTGGTCTTCGTAAATAATCTCTAGGGTTGCTTCCAGCATTTTTTTTTTTTGGATGTTGCAGCTTTATTCGCATCAAATATAAAGGAGAATTGATGCCTCCCACCACTTCAATGGAATTTTTAAACAAAAGAAGAAAGAAAACTTGTGCAAATTTTCTAGTGATCAAAGGAAATTCACTTTGTTTCGTTACTTTTCTATTTTCATTTTTGTAACAAAATTTTGGTTCTTAATCTATTCAATTTACTCTTGTAATCAATGTTTTCATAAGTATTATCATAACAAGCATTTCTTGAATTTCTTTGTTCATGCTTAATTTTCTCAATCTTAGAGTCATTATCACTTTCATTCAAAGTTATATTTTCATTAATTTATATTTTCTTCATCATTTAAATATATAATTTTCAATAAATAACGTTATATATATGTATAAAAATTTGTATCCTCATTAATATGCGATCACTTATCCCATTATTAACCATGGTATTACAAATTGTTGCACATGCATTAGTTAACATATAAAATTTTGTATTTTAAATTTGAAAGTTTAGCATTAATATTATTGGTAATGGTATATATACATTAACCATTGAGGATTTCTTTTAAGAAAATTGCGATTAATTTTTAAACTTAAATTTGATGAGATATACTTAATACATTTAATGGCATAAACTTTTATATAAGATTTGATCTTATTATAAATTAATGTAGCAAAGCATATTACTTTCAAATATCCTATACTTTTACAGGAGTAAAAAAAAATTATATAACAATAAGATAATTATAAAACATCGATTATTACATTAGTTTTTTTAAAAAATTTTGTATCAGAATTTGTATCTCTAAAATTAATGTACATCAATAATGCTACGGATACAAAATCTTTATACAACTATATATACGAGATATGTGACAATTATTTATCTTTGAACATCAACTTGTATAAAAGGACTATATATACAAATTTATATTACTAATATTATTGTAATTAAAGTATTCTAAAATTGTTATTTACATTCTTAATTTCAACAGATATATCATTCATACTTGTATTACATAAATAATCATTTAGACATTCATTATAAATGAAAGTAAAAGTAAAAGCAGATTATGAAAGTACTTTTGATACCTTGTAATTCTTTATATTAATTTAGAAAGAGTTCAATTCATAGTTAATAAGTTGGTGAAAATAATGAAAGCATAGAAGTCCAATCAAACCTTTGTTTCCCTAACGTGTGGTCCGGATTTTCAAATCCTTTCAGCTTTTACTTTTGCTTTTTCTTATGCTATCATTTATTTTTCTTTATTATATCCAATCATTTTCATATATCTTTTAATTAGATATCTGATATTGCGATCAAAAATAAAGAAATTATTAGTATAATATGGTATTTACAGGTTAGTTTTAAATTAATTTGCTTGTTAACATGCATTAAAGGATCCTATTTAGTCTTACTTCATAATACAAGAATGTTTTTGTGTCAAAAAAAAAATCAATAAATCAATAGATTGTATTATTCTATATTTGCTTTTCGATATTGTTCAATCTTTTAATTTAGTGTGGTTTTTATATGACGTTTCTTATTAGTTAAAATAATTTTTTAATATAAGAAGTTATTTTATAATGTATCTTATGTTCCTTAACTGTAATTAAAAAAAGGGTTTTACATCTATTGGTAATGGCTTTAAAAATCTAAATCAGATCACTGAAAATGTGCAAATTTAAAGTCTACATACTTAAAATCAAATTAATGTACTTAAACGATGTAACTACGCAAAAAATAAAAATAAAAAACACCAAATATTCGAATAATGCATCATTTCAATCATTATTTTTAAATATTGCTACTTGATGCTTGAGAGTCTTTTATTGTCAGTAAGATTCCTTCACTATTTTGACGAAGTAACTCTTTAAAACTTGCTGGTTTAGGTTGCTGATGCAGAGCCCATGGTATCGGCGTAGGCACATCATAACCTAGCAATGTCAGTTCTGACTATGAAAAAATTATCATCATGTTAAGAAAATTGATTTCTTATTAAAAAAATAAAACTTGAGAGAGACACACAGATTTAGGATAGTAGTTCGCTGACGGAAAAGGATTAGAGTTAACTAATTGATCAGTAAGTGCCTGGATATTATAAATCAAATAATGAGAATTTTTCTTTTGAGCAACTGAACAAAACATAACATTACATCATCTTAATTCTGACCACTAATTCGTATAAAAAGGGGAAGCTTATTGGCATCTATGGCAGATTTTAAAACAAAGGTAAAATAGATAGCCATGTTCTATAGTTGAAATACAGCTATAGGCAAATCTGTTGTATATATAATAGAAAAACTATCATTAAACAGAGTCAAATGGCCACCCTTCGTGTCCCATTACTATAGTAATCACTACTAGAGAAAATTTTAATATGAACTAAAACATCATGTTAAAAGTTATAAAAGAAAACTTACTGAATTAGGGTGGTAACTCAGCGATGAATAAGAATTATTTTTCAACAATTGGTTCAAGTGGGTAGCTGTTGGGGTTGGACTTTCATCGATTAAAAGTCTAAAATGCCAAACCATCTAAGACTAGGAAGTAAGGTTTTACAATAATCTTAGGAAACTAGGAGTATTTACTTCACTATAAAAAAGGACTTTGGGAAGAGTTTTGAATATTTTATTCAAGAGAGAAAAATTGTGTTAGAACTCAAGAATTTCCTCCAAGAAAACTAATTTGTGTAAGAGTTGACAAGAGAAAAAGAAAAGGGAGAAAAAAGAGAGAGAAGTTGCAGATTTTTTTACACTGTCTAGTTTTTATCTGTTAGAATTTGTGAAAGAAACTGTAAATGATGCTTGGTTAGCAAGAAAGTGAACGAGAAAATTCTTCTCTTTGATGAAAACGAAGAACTGTATTTTTCCTGATTCTGTTATCTCACTTTCAAACTGGATACAACTTTCACTATATATACAATTGACGAAGAATGTGACGCATTACAACTTGTTCTAAGCAAGACTAATCAACCAATTATATTTATTTAGTTTGCCACGTCATCAACTACTTTATAAACATCAAAATAAGCCCTGCCACATCACTCTACGGAGCTAAATTTTTCGTCCCTGCAACTTACTTCTTCTTCTGCAACTTACTTCTGTAATTTTCCTCTTCTTCATTTCAGCTTCCTGCTTCAGTTTCTACATTGACATCCACTCTCAAGCTTAAGTGTTAGGAAAGACACTGAGCTTGGATCTAAATTTACTAAATAAAGAGAAAGACAGAAGCTTTGTGAGAAAGTCAGCAAGTTGGTCTTCAGAAGGAATAACACGAACTTCAATTTTATTTGAAAGAACCTTAGCTTGAATAGACTGAACATCTAGCTTAATATGCTTTGAGCGAGAATGAAATATAGGATTTTTGGCCCAAGAAATTGCACTGATGTTGTCACACCAAAGGATTGGAGTTGAAGCCAATGGAATATGAAGTTCATGAAGTAAAAATTGAATCCACAAAATCTCACAAGTAGTTGAAGTTAATGCTTTATACTCTAGCCTCAGTACTTGATCTGGAAAATATTGATTGCTTCTCAGAACTCCAATAAACCAATTTGGGGCCAAGAAACACAGAATAAGCACCAATATAGCTTCTATTATCTAGAGCATTACCACAGTCAGTATCTGAATAGACGTTGAGCTCTAAACATCCCTGTGAAAAGAGTTAAAGGCCAAAGGATGAAGTTTCTTTAAGATATCTCAACAACCTCTTTCATGTGGACCAATGGAGGGAGTTTGGAGAGAATTGACACAGCTTATTGACAACCAAAGCTATATCAGGTCTTGTTAGAGTAACATACTGAAGACCTCTAATTATACTTCGATACAAAGTTGAACCAGTAAACAAATCTCCTTCAGTTTTTGTAAGTTTCAGATTAGTTATCATATGAATTTCACATGAAGAACACCCTGCCATATTAGCTCTTTGCAAAAGATGACCAATATACTTATGCTGGGATAGAAGAATACCAGATGCAAACTGAGTTACCTCAATGTTCAAAAAACAGTTCAATGAGCCAAGACCTTTGAGTGCAAATGTCGTATCAAGCTAAGAAACAAAATCAGACAGTAGGGAAGAGTTTGGACCAATAACCAAAATATCATCCACATATATTAGCACCAAGGTAAGCCCTGAAATAGAAATTTTGTAGAAGAGAGAGGTATCATCTCTGGAGTTTTTGAATCCTCACCATGTTAATGTATTCTTAAGTTTGTCATACCAAGCTCTAGGAGCTTGTTTAAGACCATGGCTTTATTAAGCTTGCACACTACAAAAGGTAAAGTAGAGTGCAGAAAACCTTCAGGTTGAGTCATGAACGCTATTTCTTAAAGATTTCCATTTAGGAATGCATTATTGATATCCAACGGCCTTATACACCAATTCTTCATTACTAAAATGTTGAAATTATTCTAACTGTTGAAGCTTTGTTAACAGGACTATATGTTTTCGAAAAGTCAATTCCAAGTGTTTGATGAAGCCCTTTGCAACCAACCTAACTTTATACTTAGAAACTGATCCATCTGCGTTATATTTTGTTCTGAAAACCCATTTGCGTCCAAATTCTTTCTGATAAGAACTATAGGGAAAAAGAGTCCAGATCTTATTCTTTATCGAGGTAGCAAATTCAACCTTCATGGCTTGATACCCCTCAGGATTTTGTAAACCTTCATGAACATGCTTTAGTTCTGGATAGACAACTGAACTTACATATACTCTAGGTTTGTAAATACCTGCTCTGTATCTTATAGTCATTGAATGAATGTTTGTTGGTGGGATGGAGATAGTGGTGGTAGTATGCTGAGATATAGGAATTTGTGAAGCAAGAGATAAATAATTTGAAAATAAGTTTTCTTGATGTTAAGTAGGTGATAAATGTTGTGAGGTTGATGCTAAGGAAGAAGGAGAAGAAGATGAAGAATTATGGACAGAAGAACTTCGCTGATGCTGCCTATGAGAACTGACAGAAAGAGGTTTAGGTGCAGGACTAAAGAAATATTTAAAGGAAGATAAGAATGCGAGTTGTTGAAATTGGGACGAATTGAACTAGGAAACATATTAGTAAAAGGGAAGAAAGTCCCATCACAATTTACATGTCTTGCTATGAAAATTCTATCCCTTGAATTCAAACACTTGTTGTTGACATATATGTACTACAATTTCTGATGTTGGTGATGATAAAGTGGATTAATTGAAAAAGACAATAAACTGGAACTCAAGGAATGAAAAGGAAATGTACGTGAAACATCATACTATCATTTGAATTCTCCACTCTTTATGAACTGTAGTGTGTAAATTTGTAAGTGTTTGGTTATAACTTTTGCGCAATAATAAACTCAAAGAATACATCTTTATAAATCAAAATGTTTTTATGGATTTTATTATTAAATTGGACTTAATCAATAAATTTACAAAATTTTTAAAAACATTTTAGACTTAAATGTCATACTTTATAATCCAAATCATATTTTTATTAAACTCGTAAAAGCTTATTCATAAAATACTGTTTTTCTAAAACTACTGGACTGGCTCTTATGATAGAAAGCAAGTATTTTAAAATATTTTAAAGTTTTAACTGTCTTGATTAAGTTTTAAAACCTGATAATCCCGGAGTTAAAATGTAATATTTTTAAATATTAAAAGGGTTTGTTCAAATGAATTAATCGATTCGTTTGAATGAATCAAGTTTAAAGGCATTTGGTTATAAGAATCTATGCCTATTTTAAAATAGAAAACTTTGATAAATTTGATCAAACGAACTTATCGATTAGTTTGGACGAATCAAGATAAATGTTTTTAGTTACATGAATCAAATTTTTTTATCGCATAATTGATTTTGGTTAAACGAATATCTCAATTTATTTATTTAATTGAATTGATACTATTTTCAAATTAGAGAACCTTCTTAAATTTGGTCAAATGAATCTTTTTATTCATTGAAATGAATATTGGATGAATTAAATTTTAATTAATGTATTTTCTCTTTAAGGGCTATAATTTTTAAGGATTATATAAATATATCATTTAACTCATTTTGTTCAGTTTTTTTTGCATGTATTATATCACTGTTGTATCAATATTAAGAGTCTAAAAACTTCGTGAGTTTATCATTTGCAGATTTCACGAATCAAAATCCTAATTCTTTATTTGTAATACATTCTTTGTAAGAGATTCAAAGGTTTTCTTCTAACTCTTAAATTGTTCTATTCATCTTGTAATAGAGTTAAAGAAAGGGATCTTTTATACTTGGGTTAAGTTGTTTAAGGATTTTTGAGAGTTGCTTGTAAACATTTTGAGATAAACCTGCAAAATCTTCATTTTTACAGATCTAAGCTTTGTATTTTAAATTTTATATAGTAGAACCTTTAAAAAGAGCCTAAAGAAAGTGGACATAAACTTAATTTAGTCGAATCATTATAAAATTATAAGCCTTTTTATTCTTTCTTTTCCTCACTTATCCTTATTTTGCTCATTTTGTATTATTAGAAGTAATACTTAAGGATTCAAAAAAGTGTAAGAAGTAGAAATATTAATTTGATTTTATTAATTTCAAAAACACCCAATTCACCCTCCCTCTTGATTGCAAAACTTATATTTCACTTGCATCTTTTATGAACTGAGCTATAACCTAAAAAGACATATTGAGTTGTATGGTAATTAAATTTGTTCTTATTGTAAGTCTTGTACATGGATGATAAGTACAACCACTCTCAGAAAAGAAAGATGAAGTTTATAACCAAAAATGGATGGTAATTAAATGATGTTTATTGATTCTGTTATCTCACTTTCAAACTGGATACAACTTGCACTGTATATACAATTGAGAAAGAATGTGATATATTACAACATATTCTAAACAAGACTAATCAGCCAATTATATCTACTTATTTTGCCATGTCATTAATTACTTCATAAACATCAAAACAAGCCCTGCCACATCACTCTACCGAGCTAACTTCTTCTTCTTAGCTTCTTCAACTCGCTTCTTCTTCGTTCCGGCTTCCTACAACTTGTTTTTTCTTCTGCCAGTTACTTCTACAACTTGCCTCTTCTTCATTTCAGCTTCCTGCCTCAGTTTCTACATTCACAAAAACGTACGACCAGATTTGTTAATAGGTGGATCGAATTGAAATTTGGTTAGGGAGTTATTGAGACTTTATTATATAATATGTACCGTAAAGATGGTGTTTGTGATTTATAATTAAAAATTTGGTTTATAAACAGTAATTTTTATTTTCGGGTGATTTTTCTCCATTTTCTTTATTTTTTCTTGGTTTTCTTACTATTAGCTTCTCCTTGTTTGCTACATAATTTGTAACCATTTAGGAAAATAATTTTTATAAAAAGTTCTCTTGATTTAAAGAGGATTTTTTTTACAGCAAATCTTGGTGCCTTTTGGATGATGATATTTGCCTTGATCATAATTATTTTTCTGCATAATATACTTGTTGCTACATTATAGATTTTGCTTGCTTCTCATAAATTCAAGTAAAGAAAAAAAATTTCTATTGTACTTTTACTCTGTCATGTGCATTAGTTTAGTGGGTTTTATCTACAGTAGCTACCTACATATTATAAATAAATTGATTTGTTTGATGTTAATTTTGAAGATTTTATGATATATTTCATGCATCAATTATAAGTTTTCAAATATAAAACCCTAGGCTAAATACCATAAATACAATGGATATCATTAGGAATTATCTTAAGATTTTTGTTGCTCTTATTGTAAGGATGATTATTTGATGAATTTCAAATCCAAAATTATAATTCCTTTTCACATGATACAATCCTCTTCCTTCCTTACCTATGATCGAATTTTATCGAGAGAGAAAATGGAAAATAACTTTTTTTTCTTTCAAAAATAATGAAAAATAAAAATTATTTATATTTATATTTTATTTATTATTTATTTTAGTTGATATTTATCTAATAAATATATTAAATAAATAGAATTCATGTGATACATTCCCTTTCATATTTGTAGGATGCAACCATACACTTGGACCGATTGAATTTAAACACAAAATTAAAATATTATCAAATAATATAATAACATGTGTATTAATTTTGATCATAAATAAAAATAATTTTTATTCATTTATTTAACACTTAAATGAATTGTATAATGGTTAAATTAATTAATAAATTAATTAAAATAATGGATTAAACAAAATCTATAATTATGGTACAATTATCATAATACCCTTGATCACATTTACACATAAGGGTAAAATAATATTTTTTATCTAAATTAAACACTTTAATTTAGATTTTATCATTTTCTATTAATATCATATTTTAATATGTTTGATAATCAAAATTATCAATTTTAAATATGTAATTTATAATAAATTACACATATGTATCACATTAGGGGTAAAATGATCATTTTACACTAAATGAAACTATTTTATTTAATTTTCATCATTTTACCTTAAAATCATATTTTAACATATTTTAATAATCATTATTATCAAATTTGGCAAGTTATTTATATTAAATAATCTTAGGATATCAATATATCATCTCTTTAATACTTTAAAGAGTCGTTGATTCGTATAACCGTTATAGGTATCAGTTTTGGCATATTTCTATATTATCATGAGGGTGTTAGCCCCCTCTTGATAATATTTTAATCTCTCTCTCATATGAAGAAGCATTAGAGGATCTTGGTAGACCATGAAGATTCACCATAACTTAGTCGTAAACATATGCCGAACATTTCAGCTTCGAACATATTGGTTGCTCATTGATTATGATTAGTATCTAGCAATGCGCCATAGTCCCGAAGTCAAGATGAAGAAATATCTTAATCAAACCTTTCTTTGATTGTACGTAATGTGTAAATAATATTTTTCTGTTGTCATATCCTGATTGAGAAGGGATTTATGGACTATCAAAACTCTAATCTCAATGCTCCTTTAAATCGTCGGTCATATGTCAACATTATGCAATGGTCATTGACTTATAATTAAGATATTATATCGATATTTGATTAGGAACTCGACTCGAATAAAGGCAACGGGAATTCTCAGTCCAATGTGTCAAACCAACGGATCCCATCTTGACTGTCAACTGAATACCTATATGAACAAAGCATACCCAAACCAGCTTCTTGTAAAAGACGTGATTAACCTTGCACTTATACACTATATGAAATATACCCATCCATATAGAGTTCGATTCTAGACATCTCAGGTCAAAGGATTACGTCGCACACTATTATAATCGATCGATAAATTATTGACTACATGCATACTATGTGAGTCATCGATATTTGGTCCTATTCAAAAAATAGTTCACCAACTATCAATCCACACTAATGCACTTATGACAATACACATATTGTCAACCTACATATATTATCATATATGATCATTAGGTAGTAACTAGTGTGTCTACTATGTGATATAGTTATCCATTTCACATAACGTATGTAGGAAACAATTTGATAATATATTTAATAATTAAATAAAATTATTTAGACAATTTATATATATTCATTATTCATCTGCATGAAAAATAAAGGAAGCAATAAACATACATAAATAAAGAACTATATCTTTTATTATGAAATATTAAAGTTTATACAAGATCATAAGCTCTAAACCAACAATATGAATAGTTTCTAGGGCATACACACTAACAAACTCCCACTTGCACTAAAGCTATTCATTGTGGTATCGGATACCCATCTTCTCTAGATACTGGTCCAGCTACTTCTATGTTATCGCCTTAGTAAGTGGGTTAGCTATATTATTTCACTAAAGCAATGTAGCTTTCCAGCTCCAACGAACTCTCTCAAAATATGATATTTACGCTAAATATGTTTGGACTTCTGGTGTGCCCTCGGTTTCTTAGCCTGTGCAATAGCCATCGTACTGTCATAGAATAGAGTTATTGGATAAGTCATATTAGGAATGACATCAAGTTTAGATACAAACTTTTGCATCTAAACAGCCTCTTTTGCTACTTCTAAAGCGATAATATATTCAGCTTCAGTAGTGGAGTCTCCTGTCGTCGTCTGTTTGGAACTTTTTCAACTGATAGCACCTCTACTACATACAAAAATAAAATCGAATGTAGACTTTCTATCATCTAGGTTTGATTGAGAATCAGAATCTGAGTATCCATGTATACTCAACTCCTGAGATTTATAAGTCAGAAGTAAATCCTTAGTCCTTCGTAAGTACTTAAGGATTGTCTTAACGACTGACCAATGTTTCTCTCCAAGATTAGCCTGATATCTACTTGTAACACTTATAGCATATGCTATATTAGGTCGTGTAAATAGCATTGCGTACATCAAACTATCTATAGCCAAAGCATAAGGTATACTACGCATCCGTTGTACCTCTTCATCGATCTTTGGACCCATATCTTTTGAAAGATTAAGACCATGCTTGAAGGGCAAGAGACCTATCTTAGAGTTCTCCATACTAAACTTCTTTAGTATCTTTTCTACGTAAATCCTTTGGGATAATTCTATTATTCTTTTCGCTCTATCTTTATAGATACGAATATGTAAAACATAGGTCGCTTCTCCAAGATCCGTTATCAAGAAGGTTCTAGACAACCAGATCTTTGCCTCAGTCACCATGCCTATATCATTATCCATTAATAATATACCGCCCACATACAATACGAGAAATATTATGGTATGATCCTTAATCCATTTATAAATACAAGTTCATCTGGGTTTTGTTCAAATCTATACGATTTGATCATATCATCAAATCATTTATTCTAGCTTTGAAAAGCTTGCTTCAATCCATAAATAGAGTGATGCAACTTACATACCTTATTTCTATCTACAATGGATATCTCAAAATCATGGGATACAGCTATGGCTAACATGATATGGATGAATTTGTTAGAGATATACCCTAGAACCAATCATGTCATATGGTTCAGGATCACTATTTCTTTGTATATACTCTTTGTAATTATTTGTAAAAATATTTATAATTAATAAAATGGTATTTTCAGTATCTTGCATTATGTTCAGTTGCTATTTCTTTTGTTTTTTTAATTAATATAAGATATATCCTTGTATGTATTATGTGTTGAGATTCTATCTATAATGAGTTATGGATATGAGAACAGAACCTTTAATATAAATACATTCAAAATTGGTTCCCGATTGAGATGGTGTCATCAAGGATAATGACATTACATGATCGATATATTTTGTTGCTACCAATGATTAATATTCAATACTAATAGTTGGGTTATGAGTCTCATGTCACAAGAGCATAAACATGGGTACCACATTTGAAAACGCAATACTGAATGTGATCAATCATATGGGTGAATATCCATAGTTAATGATTAATCACACAGCCGTACTGGTGTACCATTAGTCTTTAAACCTGAGACATCACGGCTGTAATCTATAATGAAGCACATCGTTCACTTGTGTATATTGCACTAGGCTAGCCACGCTAGGTAAAAGAAGGTTGATGGCAATGTGTTTTTATTGTAAGAGAATGGTTGATGGTCAAGATGGAAGATGTTAGCTCAGGTATTAGAGCTTGAGATCTTAGGCAAAATTGTTATCTACAGGGATTAAATCTCTGGCCAGAGTACACGAATTTCAAAAAAGAGTTTTGTATATGTCGATCCCGTTTATGATTGAGATTCTGATCTTATGATCGAGTTAGAAATTTGACTATACCATGACCTGCACTCGATTGGGAGTCGATAGCAGAGGGACTGTAATATATATAAGTACGACTATATATATTCATTTGAATTTCATTCTTTGTGTTTTCGGGATCATAATATCTTATTAGAGATCACTCATGATCATTGAGAACTTTAATTATAAGGAGTTATATCGAAGTGATACAAATGTGTTCGTATTTACTCATATCTAGTTCACGGTGAACTCAGGGGGTCACACATAATAACTAGTAGTTGATGATGGACAAAATAATGTCATTAAGTTAGTTAATGATATTTTGTGTTGATGAAAATGATATTGCTCCGATAAGTTAATCGATAGGCAATTGTATTCTTTATAGTAAAGAATACAATTTTTCGACAATG
>JAVXUL010081504.1:426-23956 GCA_035590515.1 Trichilia minutiflora | reverse complement strand
TTTTATCTAATCATTTGATACATATCAGTATTTGGATGAGTCGCTGGCGTTTTCGAGCTAAGGGTTTGAATCCAATCCCAGTAATGCTGTCTAAGGACAATAGAGGATCTGGATATCTGACGGTGAAATCTCGCAATAAAATCCTACGATAATTGACTAACGGTTGGAGTTTTCCTGTATACAAAAAAATAAAAAATAAAAAATAATAATTTTTAGAAAAAAGTTAAATGATGTGTCACTATTGTAAAGATAATTATAAGGGTTGCAATGTGGGTAAGCCGACGAAAGAAAATTTAAGTTGACATTGATATGAGATTTCATTTTTACATGGCCTTGCCCTTTTAAGTAGTTTCTTCTTCTGATTTTTTTGTTTCTTCTCTTTCCTTTGTCATGATCCATTACTTCCCTTTAATGTAGTGTTCTATATTTTTATTAAAGTTTAAAAAAAAAATGTATAAAACGTGTGGTAATAACACAAAATTGTCGTATTAATTTATCTAAGAGTTTTGCATTTTAATGAATGCTATTTTTTTAACTTGATGTTATACAATATAAAAGGCTGATAAAATGAATGAATTGATAGTATTAAATCGCTATTTTTTAAAAAAATAACAAGGCCCTGCATCATGAGTAAAAATAAATGAATTTTCAATTACCAATCCTAATGTTGAATGAATTTTATTTTTTCATTAAAATTTGTAATATTTTTTTTAGATTATAGTTCTACCCTCCACCCTTTTTTTTTTTTTTATCGCAAGAGTGTTGAAAGTCAAAATTAAAAAGAACCTAGAACCTTTTAAACTATACTGTAAGGGAGCTGTAAGTCAGAAACACCCTTTAACCCATTAAAAATTGGTAACTTGAATTATGGTGAAAATACCTTCATTGTCTGCTTAACTATTTTTTATGTACCTCAATTTTGTATTTCTCCTTGTGTCTTCGAGAGTGTTCACTTATGAAATTCCAATTTCCAAATATTAGGAGCCACAGAGATGGATAGATGTCCCAAATCAGTACATACATCACATGATTCATGGATACAGAATAAGCAGACAACCGGATAATTAACAAAAAATGTCGAGTAGTGAGAGTGGAATCTAATAATAGAGATAAGAATAAATTGCATGTGAAACAAACAGTGAATGGGAGGCAACCAGAATCTATTCTGATAATAAACTATTAATTCTTATACTCTCCAAGGAAATACGCAAAGCATAGACAGAGCAACTGATTACACTAACATCAACTATATCAGACATTAAAAAAAAAAAAATTATTTCCCCTTCCCTATTTGAGATTATTGGATCTTAGATATTGAACTGTATTGTAAACAACTCAACTGAAATGGTCTATTGTTAAGTTCAAATAGATTGGCAATAATAAAAGAGTAATACTAACAAATACATACACACTTACTTTAATGTAATCTGAATTCGAATTTATATGTGATAGAATAAGATTAAAAAACTGAATCTGTTTTAATAGTGTAAATCTTGTAATAAAAGAAATATTAGAACATAATAACTCCATTTCTTTTAATAAAGGCAATGAGTTTGTTTGATTTTTATGGTAATTTTTGAGAATACAAACTATAACCGGAGCTTATTATAATTTTGTGTTAACCTGTATCCATGCCTATCTTGTTGTGATGCGACTAGAGCATCTTGTTTTGAAAATAAATGTAGTAACTCTTGCACATGGGAGTCGAGTAACTCTCTCAATAAAAAAGCTTTCAAAAGGTAACACTTTTTTGAATTCCCAAAGATCCTTGTCGTTTGGTTTATATGATGTAAAGTTTGAAAGACCTCTCTTTCCAATTTCTAAATTCCACCTCTCATTATTCAATCCTAATGATTGTTTTATTTTTCTGTAAGGCTATGCAATCAATCATATATTATCTCTGTAACTACCTATTCATTAGCACGACCAAGTCCATGGGAAATAGGATGCATTGCATTATTCTACATTTACGGCAAAAGCAGCTACACAGCCCAATCCAATTGGAATCCAAGGTTACTTTTTTCTTTTTCAGAAATTCGATCCTACAATTTGCTTTTTCATCACGGTTGAGAAGAATGATAAAAACAAAAAATTACATGTTGCAAGGTATAAATAGTTACATATTATACCATATAAGATGAGTACACAAGGGATGAAGGCTATAATTTGATCCGTAATGCTTCCCACGATGCTCTAAAAATTTACAAATATTTTGATTGGAAGTGAGACGTAATGTCTTTGAAATTACAAAAAAAGAAAGCGCATTTTTATCAGATATTACCACTTGTCCATTTGCTATAGGCCTATAGCCATCCCAAATTAATTAGAAGATTAGACGGGGTGATGGTAGAAAATTCATTAAGGACAAGACATGACAAGCCAAACCTGTCAACATTTCCATTTAATGTTGCCAAACACCAAATTTTTTCTTCGCACTCACATTCATAAATCATGGGTTGTAACTTACCAATATAACCATAGGCTGGTTTAGGACGTGAAAGGTTACAAATGGATACAACGGCAAAAAAATTTCTCTTAACAAATCAACATAACCATTTAAATTATATTAACATAATATTATTTGTTTTGAGCACACCAAATTTTCAATTTTCTATTTTGGATTTTCTACTCAGTACTTCAACCAAGCATCGTCCATCATAAGACATTGCTATGCATAAAGTTTATATTCACACAATAAATTATTTAATACCTGTAGCGCATGAAAAGGAAATGAAAAAGAAAATAATTTAAGCATTGGCCAAACTTATTTCATTATCCAACACTCGTAATGTTCAGAAAACAGAGGTGATACAAAAATGCTGTAGGGAATTAATTATAATTACAGTAAACAAAGTAATAAATTATATTACAATTTTTACATGTCTTGTATTTGGCTTCTTACAATTAAATCAATATCATTACAAGAAATGTTGTAAGCTGAAGCAACCG
The DNA here is from genome assembly GCA_035590515.1 of Trichilia minutiflora. Lineage (NCBI taxonomy): Eukaryota > Viridiplantae > Streptophyta > Magnoliopsida > Sapindales > Meliaceae > Trichilia > Trichilia minutiflora. The sequence continues at coordinate 21,007 of JAVXUL010081504.1, read as the reverse complement.
AATAAAACCTGAAACTTTATGAACTGCAACAGTTGATTTACTCATTGTTCCTTGGATTTCTGCTTTAATTGTAGAATAATGTTGCACTGCCCTAGTCGAACTGGGTTTACTCGAGTAGCATAAACCGATATCCGATGAATCTAAACCGTTTTCGAAACCAGTATCTGCATTGTAGCAAAGTCCTGAATTGTTATAAAGCCTAAGCTTTGTCTGCAGTCTCCAAAACATTTCTCTGTCAAATGGAATTGGACCTGTTAATTGGTTGTTGTTCAATCTTAACGCACTGAGATGCTTCAAATCTTTGAAATTTCTAGCGATGAAGCCATTGAATTGATTTTGATCGAGATGAAGAACATGGAGATTTGGTAACTGGCCTAATGATTCAGGAATTGAACCATGCAAATTCATGTTTAATAAAACAAGAATCATTAAAATTTTTCATGTCCGTGAAACTATCACTAGCAAATGTTATTGATCTCATTGAATTGCTCTTGAGAATTAAAGCTTGGAGGGAATTTAGATTTCGGAGGGATATGGGAATTGCAGATAGATGATTATATCTTAAATCCATGAGAATAAGGTCTTTAAGATTATTAATGGAATCGGGTATTGAACCCGTAAGACGATTATGACTGAAATCGACTTTAATTAGACAATGGCAAGCTCCAATACTAGGCGGAATTGGACCCATTAGAAGATTTTGATTTAAATCTAAAACGTTAAGTCAGGTATTAAACCGTTTAATTTGTTCCCGCTAAAATCCAATGATTTTAGACCGGTGATCCGATTCAATGAAATAGATATTGAACCATTGAGATTAATTTTGTGAAGATCAAGAATTTTTAAACGGGTGAGATTGCCTAATTCAATAGGAATAGGACCCACATGCCTATTTTCTCTGAGTACTAGAGTTTCTAATGTTGAGCCCAACTGGCCCAAAAAAGTTGGAATTGGTTGAGGATTATGGTTGAAACAACGGTAAAAATTTATGTTAAATTCATACGTTATAGTAAATGTGCAATTCTATGCTTGCATATATCTCACCCCTCAATTCAGCCACCTCCATTTACCACGGTAGAGGTGGCTGAATTTTGGGTTACTTATATCACACACATTATTGGTATCTCACCCCTCAATTCAACTACTCCTTTTAGAGGAAAAGAACAAAGTTCGAAGGTGAGAAAGCCTTGTGATAGATTGTGAAATATAAGACCTGGTTGGATCACAAGTAGGAAAAGTCGTATCATCGGACAATGCTCCGAACATCAACGACACAACATGGTCCACATTATCTTTATCCGGCATGCACTCGATACCATACCACTGGTCACAACACGCGTCAGGAATATCGGTGGCCCAACCATTTCCAGCAGCCCTCATTACATCATAGACAGCCTCTTGCTCTTGAGGCTCGGTTCGAGCTCCATTTTTGTTAATGGAGAACCCGGATTGTGACCACTCAACAAGTGCCGATGAACCACCGGCATCCGGCACTACGACATTAAAAGACATGGCAAATGGTAAACTACAAAGGAAGAGCAAAATCCAAAGTGTTTGTGTTGAGAATTGTTGTGCCATTTTTTTAGTGTGCATGGGATTTTACCTTACGGTGTTTGTTTTTGTGGACTTTGTATTTGGTTTTATATAGAAGGAAGGAGGGAGTTAATGAAATGAACGACAAAAGGAGAGGTTTGGCGCATTGAATAAAGCGAACCTCGTTATGGAATCACGAGAATTAGCGGCCTTGCAATAAATAAGATGTTGGATTTTTTGCATTAAAGAGTTTCACGGGAGTTTTGCCCATGTGGGGTTTTGGGAATCAGTGTTCGGGTTTGTAGGCTAGGCTTTATTGAGGATAAATTTCTTCTTGTTGGGCCTGATCGAACCGTTATATCGGGCCCCAATTTATGAAGAGATATTGACAAATGCCCATAAAATTTAAAAATTTTAATATTATGTAAATTTTTTTTTGTATACAAAAAAACTCCTACACCTAATTATTATCAAGACGTCTAATTAAATATAGGATTGATGTATTTTTTGAGGACAGGATCTCACGAATTATCTGATAGTCGTCCTAAATCACAGAATGCTTGCACAGAAATCACATACGGTTAAGAGTGGACATATGTGATTTAAATTGGTTTAAGATAAAATTTTAAACCGAATCGTATATTAGGATTTAAAAATAAATCAATCTAATTTAATTCATTAACATATTACAAATCAATCAAAATTAAATCGTAAAGTGCGCTTTAAAGCGATTTGAATTCGCGGTTTAGACTATATTATAAAATTAAAGATATAATAATTGATTATTATTAATTCTATAATATCTCATTAATATTTAAGAATAAGTTTTGTGAAAAAAATTTTTTTTAACTTATTTGTGAATAATTTTTCTTTATTAATTATTATTATATAAAAGATATGAAGACAAATCATATATAATTATGATGATAAATGAATAATAATAAAAATTTTATAAGATAATATTAAGTAGTTTGATTTGCGATTTCGTAGTTTGGAATTGATTCAATCCATAATTTAAACCGTGAACAACGATTTGAAAAATATCAATCCGCAAGTCGATTCACAAATTTTTTAAACCGATCCAAACCGCTAATTTTTGCTATTTGATTTGGTTTGGATTGGATCGGTTTAAAAATGTCTACCCTTATATACAATGATATCGTGCACAAAGATCACACACGATGGTACCAAGTATAAGATAAAATTCCTGACACACACGATGGTACCAAGTACAAGATAAAACCCTTGACCTAACCCCTTTAATACTTCAACAAAGAGAATTCTCGAATGAGAATTGAACCTCAGACCTTAAGGTCGACAGGACCAACTCCCACCATCAGGTCGCCCCTAGTGTTAATATTATGTAAATTAATTCTTATAATAATAAAAATGTCCTATTATAAATTAACATAATATTTTTATTTTATGAATTATAAATGTTAAATAAAATTTAAATTATTAATGATTATTTATAATTAATATTATTAATAGCTTGTCATATTTAAATATCTATCAATAAATTTTTTGTATAAAAATTTCTTTTTTAAATATTTTAATTTGTCATGTTAATATATTCTATGTAATAAGAAAAAGTGAAATATCTACTATATTTAAAAAAATAAAGTAATTTTTATTTTGTAATTCATTATATAAAAATTTGTTAATAAATATTTGAAAGTGATAAGCTATTTAAAAAATGAAAAATAAATAATTATTAATAATTTAATTTTCTTTTCTCAATTTATGATAAAGTTGTTTTGTTATTATGTTTATTATTTTATAAAAATTATAATTTCTAAAAATTTATAGAAATTTGAAAATTAAGCGGTGGTGCGATTGAAAAAAAATTCGGGTGAAAATATCATCCCCGTAGAGGGAGCTGGTCTAACGAGATATTTAGATTTGGATTCAAACCAATAACACAAAAATAACCCAATAGAAAGAAAGATTTTTAAAAAAGAAAATGAAAATGGTACCAGAGAAGATAAGGGCAGACCTTCACCAGCCATGCACATACTTTAGGACAAGCTTATTGTTTTTCTTTACGAGTGGCAAAAATTCGAATGCGTCTAAATATTATCAAAATTGAATTCGTATTGATATGAAAAATTATATTATTATATTTATATAAATATTTTTTTGTGTGTGTTAAACGAATATTGTACAAATATTTTAAATCTGATTATCCGAATTTTCATAAATTCTAAAAAATTTTAAATTTATAAATTTTATTTATAAATTATAATATATATATATGTGTGCTCTTATATATATTTTACTAACTTATAAATACATTAAATATCAATAATTTGATAAGTATTTAGTGGTATAAAATAACAATATTTTATTTTTCTAATATAATGGTACGTTTAAAAATAAATTCTACTATAAATTATTTATAGAGAATATTCATCCATATTTAGTAAATAAATTATATTATTTATAATAATAATATTAAAAAAAAATTACTTATATCATCAATTATATTTTATAAATATTATTAGTTAACTACAATTTTTAAATCCAATACCTATCTCAATCACGTTTTTTACTTGTATATAGATATCTAATCTCAATGACTCCAACTTACAGAAAGAAAAGATAATTATAAGTATTCAATAGCTTATATCTAAGAAAAAAAAATTTGTGTATATCAATTATCATCATAGATCTAATCTTCTTATGAGTTCCCTTGAACTAGTTGCATTTGTACTCACTAATCAAATCATTTCATATTTATCGATTTTCTATTTTCAAAGAAGACTATCTATACTCAACCATCAAGAGACAAAATAAAGAAGAAGAACCGGATTTGGGATAAATAATTTAGGACAAAATTTTATTAAGATTTTAATTTATTTTAATTCTTGAAATTAACAAGTTTTAAATGAATTTATTTATTACATATATAATAAATTTCTTTATTAGTTTAGTTAGGTAAAGTACCAGATCTTTATCTTATAGATTAAAGCTCAATTCACATAAATAATTATTTATATTTTTATATTTTATTAATTTTTTATAATATGATTTTGATCCAAATTTTTTCAAAATCATCCCTAAATTATATTTTCTTTATATTTATATATAAATCCTTTCAAATCTTATCATGTTCATATTTTTATTAAGTATAGTGAGAATTCATCCATAAATCATATTCGTTCTGTATTTATATGTTGATCTTTCTAAATTTTATCATATTTATATTTTTATTAAATATGGTGTGAATATTTTCTCATATGAATCATCTGAATTTTTTTTATACCGATCGAGTCCAAATAATTTTACCGCCCTCATTTCTCTACACAACCATTCAACGTGGCAAATCCAGCAAACCCATGAGATGATACATAGTCCACCGATGACTTGTGTAACACATGCATGCAAGTAATCTACTCGTAATCTCGTATATGCTACCTATACACAATACAAAATTAATCTTTTTAAATTCTCTGTGCTCTAAATTTTCCATCTGATTTCCAGAAATAGCACATATAGCCCGCCAACATGAAGCAGTCTCATTTTCAGCACACAACCACCGCATCACCAGCCCAAGATCAGCGTTTCAGAGACTCGAAAGTGAAGCATATAGTGACGTCGGAGAAGAGACGGCTAGTGGAGGTTCCATACACGGTGTCATTAGCTCACACAATGAACGCATTGCTGGCAAACAAGGTGGGGGCCGTGCCGGTGGCTGATCTGCCCGGGCAGTGGATTGTTGCCGGTGGTTCGATGATTTTCGAGTCTGATAAACATACTGGAGCTGTGAGGAAACACTATATAGGGATGCTTACGATGCTTGATATATTGGCACACATTGCCAGTGATGATCAGATGAACGGTGGTGATGATGACGGCTCTAATCTTGAGAAGAAGATGTCGGCTCAGTTTCATCCATTATAGGGCATTGCCTTGAAGGGTTAAGTTTGTGGACACTAAATCATAGCACTAGGTGAGTTATAAATTTTCCTATTATAATTAACAGTAATGACTTTTTAATATAATTGAGAGATATATATCTTTATTATTCGTTTACGTGCACTGATCGTGGGTATTTATGAAAATGCATTAAAGTGTACATTGCGCTAAATTTTAGAGGGGTGTGTATGTCTCTTGATCTAAATAATATGTTGACTGATTCATTTTAATTTATTAATATAAGCTCAACGTATTCCCTAATTGATTCATAATCAATTAATTGCTTGATTTTATCTCCATAATTATAAGCAGCATAATAGATTGTATGGAAGTGTTTAGCAAGGGGATCCATCGCACTTTGGTGCCAGTAGACAATCACATGGAGGACATTTGAACTTATAAAGTCTGCGACGAGCTATCGAATGCTCACTCAGATGAACTTGTTGAGATTCTTAGCCAGTCATTCTCCTGAACTTGAGGGCATTCTATCGCATTCTATCGGAGAATTACAAGCTGTCAATGAAAATGTTTTCGCTAGCTATTACTGAACGAACAAAAGTTAAGCATGCCATCAAGTGCATGAAGGTTGCTCTGCTTCAGGCTGTTCCTATTGTTAAATCCTCATCAATTTCCCATGAAGAGGACCCCAAGCAGCTCATAAATGTAAGTCCTCGTTAAATTCCTTTTTAGCTGGTATATAAATTAATGTTCTTCCTTTTTAATTATAAATACTAATTTTACTATAACATTAATATATCTTGTAGGCATTATTTATTATTATTCTGGTTTTGAATCGTTAGATTATTGCACATTTTTGGGTAGCACGTTTCTCTTTTTTTTTTTCCTGCTGGTAGGTTCAACTAGACCTTGAGTATTAAATAATATAAAAAAATGAGGCAGATACATACAATGACCAACAACAACAAAGGCCAATAAGTGCATTGATCTTTTACCTACATTTCCAATTAAGTTAAGAAATTGAGTGGGTAGATTTATCCAAAAGAGAGACGCATTCCATTAGTTATAGAAGAAATTGAAATTTTTGAAACACACAGACATGTAATAACATAAATGATATCTTTGAAATTGTTGACAATTACTTGTTCTTGTGGGGATGTTTGGTGTGAAAATGCCCCATAATAGAGCCGTTTAATCAGCTTGGTATGCAAATTAAGTGCCCTAATAGACAACTGATAATGTAAATAGTCGACAAGTTTGGTGTTAAGTCAACTAATGTAAGAAATGATCACTATTAATTAGTTTGGTCTAGAAAAGATCCTCTCTACTATCACGCTTTCTTGAGTAATGTTATAAGGTTTGATTGATGTCAAGTTGTAGGAAGCACTAGATATTAAAGAAAAAAAGTGTGGATCCCACCAAAGAGTGGATGCTGCTAAATAGTTTTTTTTAAGCTTAAAGAACTACCATCCCAAATGAAGGTATAGTCTATTCTAATCTCTATGCTTGATTGTAGTACCTGCAATGCATGCGTTCCCATGCACGCATGCATAGTTTTATGTTATTTCACCTGATGACTTGACTTACATATGCTTAATATAATATACAAGTTGCAAATTTATATTACAAAGATAACAACAGTTTATGTTAAAAGTTCAATGTACAACTGATCGATACAACAACCGGTATGTCATAGTTATTCCTCGTATATGAAAGAAAAATTAGGCTAGACCTCCAGATCAGAGCTTAGAACAACCTAAGATAGAGTAGCCTTATTTGATGAACTGCATGCCAAAACTATAAAATTAATGAAATTAAATTCCAGATTGTCCTTGTGCATTGTATGCTTAAAACATATTGCATATCAAACTTAAATTTGTTACGTACTCATGGCATAGACTATAATACAGTAAATGAAGTATTTATTTCACAAGGCAGATAAATTTATTCATATTATGTATCTGCTTTGTCATTGATTCCTGATTATCATACTCTAATGCACATATATATCTTCTTCGTCTTTGTTTGGCTTCGGGAAAAGGCAGGAAGCTTCTAGGTACATTTTCTGCCACCGATTTAAGGGGCCGCCATGTTTAGGCACTGTATACATGGTTGCCTCTACCTGCGCTAGAATTCACGGAGACCATCTCAACAAGCCCTTTACTTTCATTTCATCTTCCGAAAGCACAACTCAACCAGGGGAACTTGTAACATGTCAGGTTGATTCTCCCCTCTCTAAAGTGATCGATAAATTTCTGACCAAACATGTTCATCGAGTTTGGGTTGTTGACCAACATGGCTTGCTTATTGGTCTTGTCTCTCTCAGACATGATCAAGGTTCTAAGAGCTTCTCTGTTAGCCAATTCTGAGTGATGTTAGTATATATATATATATATATATATTATATCAAATGTGGACCTGCGTGTGTTAAGATTTTGCATAGCTTGTGAAGTATGTTGCGGGATATATATATATATATATATATTTTGTGAGAAATAGAAATTTACAACAACGGTTGTTACGGAACATTAGTTGTGAAATTTTGGTATGTAATATTGACCTGGTCTTGAATTCTGTTGATGAACTTTCTTTTTGATAATTCTCCACAATCAACAGCTCTAATTATAATTTAATAATTTGCAAATGCAAACATTTATTAAGATTCTTCCTGCCAACATTGACTAATGTTACAGTGTATGTTTGAATCTGTAACACATGGATTAAATTGAACCTATTAAGCTGAACGGGCTTATACAAATTGAATACAAATTGATTTGAATGAATATCCTTTGAGGATTGAATGTAATTTGGAATAATTTCAATGGTCAGATAATGGGGCTTCATTTAATTTAATGTTATGGTACGATCAGAACATGTGGTACTCATTAAAATATCCATGTGCATACTTTTGCCATCCTCAAATGAGATTATATCGGTTGCCATTTTCAAGACTCGAATTACTTTTATGACGATGGGTGGTGGGTGGTGGTTCCTTTTTGTATTTGGTCAAAGGATTAAAATTTGTCCCATCCCAAAATTCTAAATTTGTTTTTAACTCTTACCCCAACAAGTTAAGCATCTACATCAAAATTATGAATTAATTATTAATTAAGACATATGAATCAACAATCACCACAACCAAATATTGAATGCATCACAAGGCAATTGAAATTGAATCAAATTGAAGCAAACAGTTTATAAAATTTAAAGATAAAATTAAATTAAAATTTAAAATGGAATTTAACTAAGTTAGTTCAAAATTTTAAATCCCAATTTTATTTTATCCCTGTTTATAGATCCATGCACGATGATTATGTAGCAATGCATATAATAAAATTATTTAAAATAATTGAATTTTAATAATTACACACATGTATATAAATTAAAATTTGTATATATAATTACATTTTTTGACATTTTTTGGTATATATATTAAATAAAAACAAAAGAATAAATAATATTATTTTAAAGTATATATGAAAAATATTTTATTAAAAAAATTTATAATTTATAATTTTTGTCTTGTCAAATAATTAATTTTAGAAGTACCACTTTATCATAATAATACTTAATATACTAATGATATTATAAATAAATAAATAGAAAAGTATAATATACTAATAATACAAGAGAAGAAAAGTATTACCAAATGGGACATAAACTTCACCACTTAAAAAAAAAAGCAAAAATAATAAAACTCAGGTTTACTGAAAATAAATAATTAATTTTATTATCCTCTAAAAAAATTTAAATAAAGTGAATCATATTCAATAATTTCTCATAAAACAAATATATGAATAAATTTTATTAATAAAAATTTTTAAATATTAAAATTTGAGATTGACTATAAATATTAATATATTCATACATTAATATATTATCTAATGTAAACTTAAAATATAGAATATGAATTTTAAAATTTGAATTTTGAAATATAATTTTAAGTTTACATATTTTTAAATTTTAAAATTTTTGTTGAAATTGAATCTTAGCCAAATCCATTAAATTGTGTTCATCTGACGGCTAACGTTGTGATTGGACCGAAGAATCTCGTTTTCGTCAATTTCTAATCTCAAAAACAGTAAATGCAGTAGAAAAAAGGAATATGAAAGAATAAGCCGCGTTTTTAGCTTCGGCGAAGTTTCATCACGCGTTCAAATATCCGCGTAGGTCCTCCAAACTTTCGCTTCCAACATACAATAAAACATTTCCATCTTGTTCATTTCTCCCTTTCTGTTTTTTTTTTCCCTGCTTTTTTAAATTTTAAATTGTAATTTGTTCATCTTCTTCTTACCCACTTTAAAATTCTTTGGAAACTCCGCTACCACCAACTTCTCAACCTTTTATATCATTCATAACTCATTTCTGAATGTCTTATTTCATCCTCACATTCTTCAGAAACAATGACAGCCGTTGCCGCGGTCACCACCACCGTCGTCCAATGCTCCTCCGCTATTCACAAACGTCCTTCTAAGCTTAACGGTAACGCCGGTAGTAACAATCTCGTTGACGGCATTAACGGAGATCGCGGGGTTATGACGAATAAAATGAGCTATATGGGTCGTGGGAATGGTAATGTGAAACCATCGTTTATGAAATGGACTTTTCAAGATGCGGTATACGTGGCGAGATACCATTGGATACCGTGTATTTTTGCAATGGGATTGTTGTTTTTCATGGGCGTGGAGTACACGCTCCGAATGGTGCCGTCGTCTTCACCGCCATTCGATGTTGGGTTCGTCGCCACACGGTCATTGAATCAACTTTTGGCTTCCCGGCCGGAACTTAACACGTTTTTGGCAGCTCTTAATACAGTATGTAGTTCTATTGTATTGGATTCCACTTCCCTTAACATCCATTTCTTTTTAATTTTAATAATGGATTGAGAGATTTTATGAGTTGAGTCAACTGAAATAACATAGAAATGAGTTTATTTTGTTTGTATTGAAGTCAGCTTCACATGCAATTTTATTTTCAAATGCAGACATGTCCATCCATTGGATAGGATGTGCACATGTTATATTATAATTTCCATATTATTTGTTTGTTTCTCTATGTTTCTTAGGTTTTCGTGGGAATGCAAACAACATATATTTTATGGACATGGTTAATTGAAGGTCGTCCAAGGGCCACAATCTCTGCGCTCTTCATGTTCACTTGCCGAGGAATTCTTGGATACTCCACTCAACTTCCATTGCCTCAGGTTCATTTCTTAATTCCTTCTCTTTCTTTATGGACAAATACACTTTTGTCAACATGTACCTTTCTTTCTAAGGAAATGAAATCAATCTTTTTTGTTTGGTTTCCTAGAAAATTAAAGGGAAATAACTATTATCTATTGTTTGGTACTATGTTTTGAAGTACCATAGATGAAGTGTATGGTAAGTACAACTTTTCCTACCATTCATTTTTGCCCCCAAATAGATGTCTTTAAAGATTGTTGTGGGTTAATGTCAAATATACATTAAAAAAATAAGTGGTTATCATGGAAAAACATATAAAACCTGTACATTAGAAGGAGATAGTTTCTATTTTTTTCCAAGGCCAAGAATATGTCATGTACAATATTTTTCCTATTATACTTGTTCATATAGACAATTCAGTAGCATCATAATTGTGTATCATAGCAAAATCATAGTGTATTCGTTTTCATCAATCTCAGGGATTTCTGGGTTCTGGGGTGGATTTCCCAGTAGGGAACGTATCATTCTTCCTATTTTTCTCCGGCCATGTTGCTGGATCTGTGATTGCATCATTAGACATGCGACGGGTGCAGAGATGGGAAATGGCATGGATTTTTGATACACTTAATGTTCTTCAAGCTATAAGATTGCTGGGCACAAGAGGTCACTATACAATTGATTTGGCTGTTGGTGTTGGTGCTGGAATTCTATTTGATTCTCTAGCTGGAAAATATGAACAAAGCAAAAGCAAAATAGCAAATATTGCTGCTAAAGAATCTTTGCTAAGTTGAAAACAAATCGGCTAACTTTTGAACGATGACAATATGTATAAATCTAGCTGTAGTGATGGAATTCAGCTTGGTTGGGCTATATTTTGGATTTTCTTATAATCTTTTTTTTTTCAGTTAATTTTTTCTTTGTTATTTCTGTTAATACCCTTCTATCAGTTTGCATCTAATTGGGTTTTCTTTTACTTTTCTTTATTATATGAATATTTAAACAATTTTACACAAGAAAATGAATTTTGTAAACTATTGAATATTTAGCAATATGTTGGTTTTTGAAAATTGAATCTGTAGAACAGAGATTTTCTATTAATTTCATAGTCTTAAAATTAAAAGATTAATTGCAAAGAAAAATATGAAATTTGACAATTGTGTCAAGAATTCAACCTTAAACCCAATATGATTATTATACAGATTGTACTCGTGTCAGCTATTTATTTATTTAATATTTGTAATATTACTCACTTAAATGTTAATAAATTTCATTAAAAAAATAAATAAATAATAATTTTCAAATATTATAAATATAGTTAAATATTTATCAAAATATAAAAAATTATAAATAAATTAATATATAATTTGACCTAATTAATAATTATACTAATTTTAGTTAACTTGAACACGACCACAAATTGCAAGTTCGTGTCAATTACACATGCCGTGCTCTAAATGTGACCGTGTACTTGAAATATTGTTGACCGACTTTGGGTTTGAGCATTTTTAAACGACAGAAACTTGCATTCGTTCTTATAATCTTTTTCTCCTTCTAGAATAGGAGACTGGAATCCATTCCCGGAAGATTACAACGTGGACAGGTAAGTTTGCATCTTTCTGACCATCCAAAATGTGTTCCATTTTTTCAACATTAGGAACATGCATGAAGCTGGACTTGAAGAGCAATTAGGCCTTTGGCACTTTTTATGTTAATTTGGACAACCCATGTTTTAGGTATGCCTAGAATTATTATACGTCTACTTGATTTAAAAAATATAATAGAGAGATCTTGTTGACCATTGGAAGTTCCTAAAACACCTGGCGTTTTCAAACTTCAATAGACACATAATATTTATAATTATGTTGAAACGGCTCAATAATTTAACAGTTCACAACTATACCAAGGAATAATAATAAGCCAATCTCACAATCAATATATCTAACTATTTTTTCATCCAGTTGATCAAAATGGAGAGTTTATTAACAAAGTTTGCTCAATACAAACAGCAGCTTCTAGTATTTTATATCTTCATAAACATCTACGAGCAGGACTATATTCCAAGTTGAAAGTACCTGGAATTGTATAAATATAACTTTGTTACGCTCTATGGGAAGCAGAAGGAAAGTTCCGCGAACGTTCTGTCCTGGTAAGGGAAACCTTCTGTGATTTTGAAAATGTGTAAGACACACCCGGCTTTACAGGTTTACAAATAGGATCTGTCATCTACATTGGCAATTGGGTTTTGTTCGGGAAAGCTTGGATCCATACATCCTACAACCAAATTAAGGTCGCATCTATCACTCTGCATTAATGTTGCACTCATAAGCCTTATGGTTCATTTTGATGCTTTGATACTACAGACAAAGATAAGTTATAATGAAATGATGTAACAAAAAACAAATATATGAATTTACATACCCATTCTACAGTCAAATTTCCAATTATTGCACATCTATCGACCACAATGTCTGTGTCAGGAAAAATTGCTCTCTCACATGCACCATCTTTACTCAACTCCTCAGCTAAACCCTGCAAACCAAATACAAGTTTAAGTCCTAAGCACCATAGCCTCACAGAAGATTCTCTAATTTCCAAACAAATGAATTCCTCTATGCTAGTTGGTTTCAAAGTTTGGGAGTCTTGTCTTATATAATTTTAGGCATTAATTTGTTTCCAATTTCATCCATGCAATTACCAGCAGTTACAGTTCAGAGTAGCATACAATTATTTCAAGTTGAAGGAAGAGAATTCAAACTGCTCACATTGTGTGTCTTACAAATTATCTGGTTAAAAAAGTCAATTGGTTTATATCTCCAAGAGCTTCGAGCTGTATCATGCAAGGACCATACCGTATGTAAATGAGAAGATCAAGTTCACAGCTGCACCAGCGAAAATTCATAAGAAAGGAATTGATCTCAAAGAAAGCAAAAATAAGTTTGTGAAGCGGTAAGAACCATGTTTAGTTACGCATATCTGGAATCATTTTTGGCCTTGAATTTTCTTAAGCATTGCCCTTGGTTCACCACCGCACATAATTGGCTGATTTAAACCTCCCGCAAAGGCTATAGGTAAGCAAAGAGAATAAATGAAGAGAAACTTGAGGATTTTGCCATGAAGCCGCCACCGTGTTGACATTACCATTAAAGCCAATACCAAAATCTTCATTCGGAACAAGTTTATTTGCTTCTCTCCCCATTGAATATTTCAAGAGCGCTAATCAATTGAAAAATGAGATAAGAAAGAGAAGCATGAATAAATTTGATGTCTGAGATCAATGAGATACTTACAGACATAGAAGGAAGACCATTCATGGTTTTCCAATATACAGGGGCCTTCCCTATTTCAAACATAGCCCAGCTAGGATGCGTGTACCTGAAAGAAAGGAGTTGAAAATTACACTACAATCACAGTTCAGCTTCTACAATGTACAAAGACTCCGAAAACAAGAAAACAGTTTTTGAGGATGAAATCAGTGATCAAATAAAGGGGAAAAAAAATAGAAGTGGGTATTCATGCTCGGCAATTCTTCATAGGGAGATGTTGTAATGGTTGCTGCAGCAGTTACTTCCCACTGATCCGAACTGTTTTCCTCTCTTTTGAAAAGCATCTCCGCAATGAAGCACCCTTAGAACTACTAGCTGCTTCAGAGAATTTTCAGATGTCATGCATTACATGCTATAAAGTATAAACTTCTCACTGCATTTACATCCTATTTTTTAGTAGGATCAACAGTCATATCCATAACAAATCCTCAAAATGTCACAAAAATGATTCTATTCATAGTTTAACGAAGTTCGTTAAGTTATGACACGTACTTAAATTGAGCAACCTGTCATCCCGATTCTTAAGATGTGCGGAATATAAGAAAAATTATGCTACTATGATAAGTCTGATCAATTTCTGAATGCTTCCATTCAAAATCAAACTGGAAAGAATCATTTGTATATTCATATTTCAAACAATTGTATCAACTTTTGTCTATCCAACTCAGCAAAATCCGATGAACTTATCATCCAAACATACGAATCTGCCACATAAGTCTTCCATGGAATTTTGCCATTTTGTCAAATCATAAAGCAGCAGTAATACTGCAATATAATTGGTTTTAGATACAAGTAATACTAACAACAATGATTATCCTCCTGTTCCAAAATAATATTTCACCATCAATTTAACCAATTTTAAAATTCTTTCCACTTTTCACTGTGTATGCCGTTATAACATATTATTCCTGGAAAGACTTTCAAGAGTATTTCCTTTCCAAGATTAACTAAGCATCCCATGACCAGAAGCTAAAGTAAGCGCCCAAATTCATCAAAGGCTTTAAATTTCATATTTTCAAGTTAACTTACAATGTTGAAACATCTTAAATCATCAATAACGCAGCATCTGCACCATTTTGCTCAAAATTGATGGAATATAAACAGTGCATCCCACTTGCAGAAGTGCCGTAAACAATTTGCAACAACAAAAACAATCAAAATTAATAATAAAACACAAAAGTTTAAAGAGACATACCAAGTGTATTTGAAACGGATGGGATTGCATTACTATAAGACACCGACCTCGTGGCTGAAAAAGATTGAGTTGAAGACGTAAAGATTGACCCAGCTGTTGCAGCCATGAATGAATCACAATTTTAGTGGTGCTTCAACTTTCTAGAGGTGCTTATTTCAATCAAGTAGGAAAGTTAGTGGTAGAGAAGTTAAAGCAAAGAAAAGAAAGCCACATATAAATGGATAAGCAACTGCGTATAAAATATATTGGAAAATATCTATAAAATGAAAATGAAAAATGAAAAAAGAAAGAGGGTTAACAACATTTGAGTCCCTACCTTTAAGCACAATTATAAACAGTTTTCGAACAAATTTATTTTAAAAATATCAGAATTAAATAATTGATTTTATTGCAAACCTTTGGTAGACTAAGCAATAAGATGGGGATTTGTATGAAAAACAACGTAAATTATATCCCACTTTTGATTTACCTTGAAATTTCGAGATGTAAATGTTATTATCCAAACCTGACAGCTAAAAATATGTGGAGTTTACTTTCGAAAGCTCCCCATGCTTAAAACAGTGTGAAGTTGTTGGAATTCATTAACATTATGGTGAGGTTGATGGTTATATATAGGGATGTTTAAAACTCAAGATAAAAGATAAAATCAAAAATTATTATGAATTTTTTAAGTTTTTCTCTTTAAAAATCCAAATCTTCCACTATACTTATTTCATATATTTTTTATATATATTATTATAAAATCTATCACTTAATACTATGTTTTGATTTATTTATTTATAATGAATAAATTAATATAATTATTCATATAATTTTTTATTAATCGTGTTTTTTTATCATTAATTATATGTTTTTTATCAAAAAAACATAATCTGGTACCTATCATTACTTTGATCACACGTTTTCAACGTAAGTCTGAACACCGCCTTATCTCTGCCATGCTTCTTTCTCTGTATAACCCACAAATATTGACATGGGTTATCACTGCGATGCTGTCTTTCTCCATGTAATCCACTTATTTTGACAACTTAGATATGACTCTCCACAGCACCACAAAAATCCTAAAATGAAAAAAATAAATAAATAAAAAGACAGACCCATCATGCCATAGGAAATAAATAGCCATCCAAATGCCATATCTATCAAAGTACACGCAGCATGGCCTTAGTTGCGGCATCGGCAACCAAACCAAAATCTTTCATTTTTTCACCTCTTTGTCTTGCAAAAAAATCTTACAAAAATGCAGTGGTCCTAAACTTTGGCAATTCTAACCTAAACCACAAGCAAATAAAAACCAGTTTTGAACCTTATGCTTGTAAAACTAACAGAAGGAATTCAATGGTAATTGTTAATGCAGTATCAATGGAAGCAGGAGAACCAGAGCCAAATACCGAAGCGAAAATTTATGGGAGAATTTTGTTGTCAGATGTGGTGGTGAAGAAGAAAAGAAGGGTGTTTATTGGGAGGATTTGGAACACATTGGATGTAAGCACGGCTGGTGTTGTTTTCTCAATGCATTTTCTTACTCTTTTTGCACCATTTTATTTTACTTGGAGTGCTTTCTGGGTTGCTTTTGGGCTTTATGTTGTGACAGGACTTCTGGGTATAACTCTTTCTTTTCATAGAAATCTTTCTCATAGAAGTTTCAAGCTACCCAAATGGCTTGAGTACCTGTTTGCTTATTGTGGAGTTCAAGCACTTCAGGTAATTAATTTGCTTTGAAAATAAAGATTATTCCTTTCATTTTATTTTCGATTTTGTGTTTTTAAAAATGGTTTGTAATTGATATTTTTCAGGGGAATCCCATTGATTGGGTGAGCACACATAGATATCATCATCAGTTTTGTGATTCCGAAAGAGACCCTCACAGCCCCATTGAAGGGTTTTGGTTTAGTCATATGAGTTGGCTCTTTGATACAAATTCTATTATTGAAAGGGTACGACTCGTTTTCTCCATTTCCCAGAAAAAGTTATCAGGTTGTGTTTTCATTCGTGGTTTATTTACTTTATATCGATTCTTTTAATGGGTCAATTGCAGTGTGGCGAACCAAGCAATGTTGGAGATTTAGAGAAACAACTTTTCTATAGGTTTCTTAGAAGCACTTACGTTCTTCATCCTATTGTACTTGGGGTTTTGCTATATGCATTGGGAGGTTTTCCCTTCCTTGTGTGGGGAATGGTAAGGAAGCACTTTTCTTTTGAAAGCTAAAACTGTTCTGTTCTGTTTTGGTTGAATTTCTGTAGAGCTCATTCTTGGCTAAACTGAATTTTGTTCAAGGTGGCTTCACAATATGCATCCTTTGATTATCATTAGAATAAATTTTGCCTGAATTTTACTTAAATTTGATACAGATGTGGAATTTTGCTATTTTTTTTTTACTACCTTCTTGAATTTTTGGAATCAATCAAAAACCTTCTTTAAATTTTGTCAGAAATCATTTCTAAATTTGTTACACAAACTTTACGTCTAATTTTTTATTTATTCAAATCTTAATGGAATCACTTTTAATAGATTGAAACTGCTGACCATTGATTTTATTGGTGGGGCTTCTCCTTTCAATTCCCTTCAAACTTTCTGAAGAAGTAGGAGAACCTCTTTTGTATCAAGTGAGTTTAGTCATTAAGTAGGGTACAAGAATACAATCACATAACTTAGAAGAAATTTGGTATTTGTTTCATTACTTCCTAATCTCCTCAAGCCGCAACCACACAAGGTGAAATTTCATCGAGCCTGACTCTCTGTGCTAGTGCATCATTATGGCATCTTTATTTGTGACATTTTGCTTCAAGGAATCACAGATCACTGAATTTACTTGACAATTAATGCGACAATGACATCTTTTTGATCTAAGCAAAGCGGGGCCTTAGATTCTGCTTATTAAATAGATGCGTTTTGAGTCGAGAACAAGGAAATTTACTGTTTTAATTTCCAGATATCCGGCGATTAGTTAGCAAATAGATATAGACATATATTTCAGCTTTTTCATAGAAGCTTATGCATTAGTATTGTATTACCAATGCAGGGTGTGAGGATTGTGTGGGTATATCACGTCACATGGCTGGTAAATTCTGCCTGTCATGTTTGGGGAAAACAAGAGTGGAACACCGGTGATTTGTCCCGAAACAATTGGTAACTTGTATCTACAGTTCTTTTCGAATTTGTTTTGTTTTAGAGAATTTTTCTTAGGATTGTCTATCAATTTGACCTTGTTTAGGTGGGTAGCATTGCTTGCATTTGGAGAAGGTTGGCACAACAACCACCATGCTTTTGAATATTCAGCACGGCATGGCCTTGAATGGTGGCAGATTGATATGACTTGGTATGTAGTGAGATTTCTTCAGGCTATAGGTTTGGCAACTGATTTGAAGCTACCAAATGAGATTCAGAAGCAAAGAATGGCATTCAACAATTGAAGCTATGGATTTGGGTTGCTTGTTCAATAGCTACAGATTCTTGTTTAGGCGACTAAATGATCCTTTCTTTAAGGTGACTGTTGATGGAGCTGGTTATAGCTAGTGGATTATTCCTCAAATCTTTGTTGAGTTTTTACTGGTGTACCTAATTTTAATAAATTGGTGTTAAGAGATATAAATTTTTTGCACAAACTGATGTAGATTAATAATAATAATAATAATAATATAAAATTACTTAATTAATATTTAATATTTTAAAATTGATATAACCAGTATACCTCTAAATCAACGTGATAAAAATTGACAAAAAATTATAACAGAAAAGATTAAAAGTATTCCAACACGTGAATTTGAAGTTATAAATTTGGTAAATATAATAATTTTTATAATAATTTTTTCTGTTGTTTGTTTTCCTTTGAACCAATTCAAAATTTTCAACGAAGTCTATGTGTTCCAATCACATGATGGATGATGGTTGTCAAACATTTTGTTTTTTCTTTGTTGACATAATTGTTCTGAAATTAGTTGAAAATTTTTGCCATAAGAATTTTGAAATTAAATTAAATTATTTATTTTAAATATTATTGCCAGGCATTTATTTATTTATATATTAGCATCAAACAAACAATAAACTCATTTAACATGTGAATGAGTGAAGTTTGGTTTCTTTCATTTTCTATGAATCATTACACTTTGAATTTCTTATTTAGCCATAAAAATATTGCACTACTTCTAAAAGCTATTTGAAAATGATTTTAAATATGAAAAACAATTTTTTTTTAATTATATTTTATTTGGATGGAAAGTAAGATGATATATGAAGACTTTGTCGGTGAACATGTGTTATCCTTTATTCCAAAAAGAAAAGCCTTGATTCGATTCACTTTATTTTCCTTTAACATTGTCTCATCCTTCAATAAAATCAATTTCGGATTAAGAAGTAGTCATACCCCATTCTTAACCCGAAGGATCATTGTTCCCTGATTTTGAGGAATCCGTCAGTTTAAAAATAAGAATGATTAGAAGGCATTATAGCACTCGCGACTCGGGCTATCACTTGATCCATCAGATCCGTTTGTTCCATCATCTGTCAATTTCGAATTGCATGGCAGTGGTAGTGGCAGATCCTACAACTCTAATATGTTTATCTCATCATTTGTCAATTTTTGATGATATGACAGTAACAGACCTTATAATTCTAATTAATGAGAACATTAATAAAATACGACTATTACAATGTCCAATAGCAGGAAGGATCCATCATTCCCATTCTCCTATGTCAAGTCTCATCAAAGGAAGAATGAATAAAAGCGAAGCAAGAGGAATAATCAAGGGATCCAATCTCCATTTCTTGACATCTCTCCTTCTTCTCTAAGAAGAAAACTTTCCTCTAAAAAGAAGGTGAAATCGAGACTAAAACTTTCTCTTTTTACTCTGTACATACATCTTCACTAATTTATATATCGGAGTTTTTCCATCAGAAAACTAATTCGGTGTCACTCTTTACTGTGTTATTATTTTGTAGGGTTTGGTGGTACAATTTTGCAAGTCAAAATCGGAAGATAGGCCTGCAAAATTCGAGTTCATAGGAACCTAGTCATATACTCTAGTTTGTGCCTCAACAGCTGACACCGTTTGTAAAAAACTGATAAAAAACCATTACCACATCGTTCAACGAAGGTAGAGAGGAGAAGAAACCACTTCTAAAATCTTGACGGAGCTCGGAGTTTCACTCCCAAAAAGTACAGAGTCAGCTTTACAACTGTAACAACCTCTTAGGAAAAGTATCTCCACAAATACATGGTTTCATGATAAGTAGGGTCGAGA
Organism: Trichilia minutiflora; assembly: GCA_035590515.1. NCBI lineage: Eukaryota > Viridiplantae > Streptophyta > Magnoliopsida > Sapindales > Meliaceae > Trichilia > Trichilia minutiflora. The sequence continues at coordinate 656 of JAVXUL010081504.1, read as the reverse complement.
TATTAGATAAGGAATTTATGGAGATCCTTCTCCATAATTTTAAATTATAATTATAATTTTATAATTATATTTATAAAATTATAAATATAATTATTGTGATATAAAAATTTAAATATTAACTATTAATATAAAGATTTATAAATTTTAGTAAAAGTTAATATCATTATATATTTTTTAAGTTTATTTTTAAAATATAAAAATATTATAAGTTTACACAAAATCTAAAATTT
>JAVXUL010080749.1:0-24264 GCA_035590515.1 Trichilia minutiflora | reverse complement strand
CTAGATGAAGTGGCTCGTTTAACCCGCGGGTTTAAGCAGATCGGGCTAAAAAGCCCGCAAGTTAAACGGGCCAATATTTTTATAATCCAATCCACTAAAGTCCGCAGGTTAAACGGACCGACCCACATACCGCCGACCCGTTTGACAGCCCTAATATAAAGGAAGAGCCAAAATGTACCTCTAATTAGCTCCGAGCACTGAAGTGAACGAAAACGCCATCAAAATCTAAAACAAAATATTAGCAAAAACAAACGTACTCTCTCGATTCAATTGTTCTAACAAAACCAAAGCTACAATGGCCGGCATCAAAATCAAATTGTTAATGGTGAAAAGTCCAGCAACAAGCAAGTGGTATTCAAGAATTTCGTGGGAGGATTTAGGAAACAGACGTGTACATGAAAACAATATCAGTTTCTTCCAAACTAGAAGAAGGTAATTCAAATCCAGTTGTTGTCAAGAAGCTTTATTTGTCCTGTGATCCTTACATGAGGTTTCAAATGACATTTACTGAAAATCCATCTGAATTGTCTTCCTTCATACTGGGATCTCGAATACAAAGGTTTGGAGTTGCTCAGGTTGTAGATCCACAACACCCAGATTTCAAGAAAGATTTCTTCGTTTGGGGAGTCACCGGATGGGAAGAATACGGTCTCATCCGAAAACCTGAAACCCTTTTCAAAATCCATCATATCCCTCTCTTTTTATACAGGAATTCTGGGTGTGCCTAGAATGACTGCTTGGGCTGGTTTCTGTGAAATTTGTTCGCCCAAGAAAGGAGATTATGTTTGTGTTTCAGATGCATTCGGTGCGGTTGGTCAGCTTGTTGGCCAATTTGCAAAATCGATGGGCTGCTATATGTTGTTGGAAGTGCTGGAAGTAAAGAGAAGGTTGATCTATTAAAGAAAACTTTGGGGTTTGATGCTGCTTTCAATTATAAAGAGGAGAACGACTTGGATTCTGCTTTGAAAAGGTGTTTTCCTGAAGGCATTGAAATTTACTTTGAGAATGTAGGAGGGCAAATGCTGGATGCAGTGCTCTTAAACATGAGAAATCATGGACGGATTGCTGTTTCCGGAATGGTCTCGCAATACAATCTTAATCAATCTGATTGTGTATACCTTTGGATGAACATTGTTCAGAAGCAAATTCGCATGGAAGGATCTGTTATTTTCGATTTCTTACCCCAGTAAGTTTTTGGATATGTTGTTGCCTTCAATCAGAGAAGGGAAACTTGTTCATTCGGAAGTTATATAGTTGAGAAGGTCTTGAAATGCTCCTGCTGCTCTTGTTAGTCTATTCTATGGCCATAATGTAGGAAAGCAAGTTGTAGTTGCCCGGAAATGATTCAGATTCAGATTCAAATTGTTATGATATTGTACTAAGTTTCTATTTCTAATAAAAATCTGACTCAAGAAGTCTTTGCAGTTCAAAAAAATCTTCTTTTACACTGCATTTTTGTTTCCATTGTTTTGGTGAAATCCCAATCACCAAGATCAAACGCAGATGCAAGTCCTGAAGGCTGTATATTATGCAGCTTCCATTTTTACTGGAACTTCACCAAAAAGCAGATCTATTGTAGCACCCATGCCCCCAAAAGGCCATTTCTATGGGCAGAGATACGCACCATCAAAACACTAGTTAATATAAATATGATCCTCCTCCAACAAGCCTACACCTTTCATTACCAAACTCCTCTATTATTTAATAAAAATAAATATTCATTTTCTTTTTCGAGTCCATAACCATATTTAGTTGTAGTCTCAAAATTAATAAACATAACATTTTCAAACATACCCTTTTTAACATTTGGACAAGGCTAAGATTCATACAATTTTACCATATCAAATATCTTCATTATAACCTCCAGTTTTTTAGCATAATTTTCAACATTGAGTTAAAATTTCCAACTGAGATATTTGAAAAATGCAATACAAAGATAGCAATGCAAAAAATTAAAAAAATAAAAAAATGGAGAGAGATTCAATTCCTCCATAGCATGACCTAACATTTTTGCTTTTAGGAGAGAGTTTGTCATTCAGCTATCAAACCGTAGAGCGGAACAAGGTAACATAACAAATAAAAAAATATAAAATACTTGAGCCCAAATGGAAATCAAAAACTCATTTTCTGCCACTAACAAAATTGTCACTCTTGGTGGAAGATCATTGTTCGATCCCAATGGAGGACGATCAGGAAAGAGAGAAAAAAAATGAAAGAGGGCTACGAACAAAAAAATAAATTAAGACTGCCTTCACTAAATCCACCCGGAAGGAATCGCCTTTTCACTAAGCCAGGTAAAAAAATTACAAAATGTTTGGAAACTGAATAAGGCTAAATACCATTTTCCAGGAGGGTTGAAAAGGAGACAACAAACCAAGGAAAAATGACTGCTCCAGTCTTATTGTTCCGTTCAGATTGGCTGATAATATAAATGGACAAAATTTTGAAAGGCCTAGATGAATCATTTGACCGTACTATATCCACAGGTGTCCTTTGCTGTATTCTCTCACAATGACAGGAGCACTTGTGGGTGGAATCTGAAACAACCATGAAGCATATCAAGTTACACTGATGGGGAAAAAAAATGACTAGTACAGAATCATTAGTGAAAGCAAACAGCAAAAATTCCAAGAAAATTTTGTATTCATTCAGCGGTGATTTTGCTACCATGAGTCCAATCTAGCTTAGCACTGCAGAAACAAGCTTACTAGAAAATGGTGTCGCTCTATGATCAGCAAACACTAGTAGGTAAATTAATGTACCATTTTTTAAGAAAGTGAAAAAAAAATATTGAATTACATCAATCTCAACATATAAAAACCTCAAAGAGTACATAAATCTTCTTTTGTCATAATCATGCATAAACATCAAATGAAAAGAAGCAAAATTCAGTTTTCATAAATCAACCGAATACTAGACTAGCACACACTACTTGCAACAGAAAACTTTTAACTTCAAAATCAGAATGACTTACCATGCCATATTCGGTTATTATCATTGAAACATAATCTGAAGGTGTAGCATCATAACTGCCAATAGCAATCCAAAATAGAGAAGTTGACTTATAAATGGGAAGAAGAAACAACTGTGGTAGAAAATATTAAAATTTTTGTAACTTACGTCAGATTGAGAAGCTGCAGATTTTCACTCTTGTTCAAGCCATCCAACTGATTGAGGTCCTCTCGACCATGGACCTTTGAAATGGCATCTGGATCACCTGCAAGAAATTAAAAAGACACCAAAACAATTAAGCAACAGTAAAGCATGACTTCAGAAATAAGTAACAAGTGCTTCCATTGTTTTTAGACTGCATACCCAGCTCATTAGAGCATATTGAATCAAGTTGCACCCTTTCATGAAACTTATATGCTTCACAACACACTAACACCGGTGCATGGAACGCATGAGCAACCATAGCCACACATGCAGTCCCAACTCTCGAATAAACTGTCCCATTTGACAAAACTGATGAAGCACCCAGAAAAACTCGAGTAACTTCATGCATGATATAAGAAATAGCATTTATATGAGTGTATGTACAGCTGAGGCCCTTCCCCACCAACCTACGAAGTAATAGTGTTCCCTCAAGCTTAGGACGAGAGTCTACTATTACAACTCGAAACTGTTTGCCAAGCTCATGGGCATGGAGTAGAATCATCTCAACGACAGTAGATGAACCATAGATAAGAAGAACATCACCATCTCTGATCTTTGTAACAGCATGCTTGACTATCACTTTGTCCGCAACAATGATCTTCTCATTTATGAAACGATCAATGTCTGACTGAAGATTAGCCTTTGCTTCAGACTCAGAGAGAGTTATAGGCATCTTGGTAATTTGACCCTTTAGAAATCTTATTGCATTCCCCATGCTAATTGAAAGAGGCCGACACTCAATAAGAAAAGAAACGTAACTACTTATTTTTGCAGTTAAGTCTCTACTAAGTACTTTTTCAGGTGGTGTTGAGTAATCTTTAATGGCCTCTTGAAATGCTTGAAGCATTGCAATACACCGAGCATTGCCACCACATATATCTCCACATAAATACTGCAATCCAACCTGACAACAGAACAAGGTCATAATTAGACTAGTGCTCTTAGTGAACTTGACAAAATATCCCTAAACACCTGATGCACATTTCTTCACATCAATACCTTGTAAACAGCAGGATGTACTGTCTCAAGTTGGAAAAACTTGGATTGAAGATCAGGAAGCTGAGTTCCGTGTTCATATTGAGGCAAATGCCTAAACAATTCAACTCGGTTTCTAGCTTCGGTTGGCTTTACCACAGAACGTTTTTTCAACTTTTCCACTCTGCTCTTATCATCATACTGCATACGTGGATGAGGGGCATCTTTCTTTCTATCCTTTTCTTGCAGTCGATCACCTCCCACAGCTTGATCATTCTTTTGTGAAGCTGGCTTTGCAGCTTTAGCAGGTTTTGCATTTGTTGTTGTCACCACAGCAGCTGTCCTACTTCCTTCCGCTGAACATTATAAGATTATCAATAATAAAATACAACCTAAAAGAGGCAGACATTATAAACTAATAAAATATATCACACAAAGACAATTCAAGCACAATTGAGTTTTTAAGAGATTAACAGATACAAAGCAATTCCACGCTTACCGAAAATCAACCGTGCAATAAACAGCACAAGTTCTATTCAAAAAACACACTTGCATCACAATACCTAGCTTTTTTACTTTGATTACACAGGTCACAACTTGAAGGATAAGATCACCAGATGATCAGTTATTTAACTATCAAATCACTGAAATTTATTACTTTATATACAAGACCAAAATTTTACATAATTTACATAACTTCGTATATTTTTATAGGAAGACTAACAATATGCACACCTTTTGAGGCAGCTTTTGCCTTCCGTTGTGCCTCTTGAAGAGCTCGTCTTTCTGCTTTGGTAGTTTTTTCTTTCAATGACTTTGAAGACACATTTCGCTCATTCTGCACCTCAACTGAGACAGACCCCCCAGTATTCTCTGCAATAGAGTAAATATTACACACCAATATCAGTATTTTGAAACCCACAGAAACAAATCTAAAATGAGATTAAATTCCAGAAAATTAATTACCGGAAATCCCAGGTGGCAAATTGACGACGGACACGGTTGTCAGACCAGAAGCAGGCACACTACTGGCTACTTTCACAACGGGCGGCATCTCAAATCCTCCGCCAGGAAACGATGACGCGCCAAGCGGTTTTTTGGAACTACCTCTTCCAGTAATTCCCTTAGCAGGAGGGGAGGCCGCAACTTCATCAGAAAAATCCCTGAAAGACGTCTTGGTGGTGGGAGGCGACGGGTGGCAGAAGTCGGATTCCAGGGATTGGGAAGGAGGACGTCGAGAGAGGAGGGAGTCGGAGGTGTGTCGCGGTGGAGGGATCATGACGGGAGAGAGGGAGTTACCGGGGGATGGCGAGCCGGGGAGCGGAGGGGAGTGGATCGGGGAGGGTGGGCCGGGTTGAGAGCGGTCGGGTGGAGGAGGAGTATTGGTGAAAAAACCGACTTGTCGGACCTTAGGGTCGATAACGGCTCGTGACGATCGTCGCGAGTCCATCAATGGAAAGTGTAGCGAGAATATTTTAGGGGATCATTAAGAGAAAGGAAATGAAATTTAGGGCTGGATTGAAGTACGGAGAATTTGATTGGGTTTTGGGTGATCAAGAGACAGGGAACAGGAAGAACTGAACTGGGCTAGGGAGCCGCGCGGGCACAGAAAGCACCAACGTTGTCATCGGTTAACAAAAATCTTTTTAAGATACGATTTATTTATAATTTAAATATAGATTTTCATTTTTTTAAGTATATAAATTCTTTATAGTTTTTAAAATAAAATAACAAGTTTCATTCAGAATATTTTTTAAAAGTTTCTTTCTACTTTTCTCTATAAAAAAAAAATTAAGATAAGTGACTTCCACCAATAATTATTACCAAACACATTATTTATTTTATTTGTAAGGAACAACAAAATCACCGGTTTTAAAATCATGTCATCCTTTTAGTTTAATTAATTAACTAAAGAAAACAATTTTAATAAAATTATCCAATAAAAATGTTATAAAAAAACTTCTTTTATAATTATCATTTCTTTGTATGGTTGACAGTTTTTTAAGTGAATGGGCATCTGACAAAACTTTATTAGACCACGGCAGTCCATTAAAATATTTATGATTCACTCGTTCCAATACTCGTAAGAATATCCAACTCAAAGAGAGAATATAAAACGCAGCTGCTATGAGCTTGACACAGTAATAATCGAGCATTAAAACATCGTACAACAAAAGGATCGCAAAGAAAATTGCTTGATGTTCTGTAGACATAAAAAAATACTGGCTCTAATGATAAATTGAAATGTCATTCTTAAATCTTAAGTGGTGCATCTTGGGATCCTTCAATGACTCGTTTAGTAGAGATGCATAAATAATAGAAATCATATAAAGCTCGGGTGAGCTGGTCCTTTAGAGAGGCCAACGCGCACTTCCATCCCGTGATGCATGTCTGAGGGCCGGAAAGTTTCAGATTCACGAGGATCTGAAAAGAATACAAATAAAAAAATTACAAATCAGTGGCCAATAATACGTGCATGCTAGAATTAGTGCCGGTCTTATCAGTCATTTCCAACTTTCCAACTTCATGAACTCATTTCAAAAGAACTCGTCACATTGATGAACATCTTAACCAGGATACTAACCTTCTGCTAAACCGAACAACTGAATCTGAATTTGATTCACTTTTTTATTTTTTAAATGCATTTTCAATTAAATTTTGATGGTTTACTTTGGTTTTAACAAAACCAAACTGATTGGTATTTTAGTGACAAGAATGCCACAAGGCCAAAAGAAGAAAAAAAAGGGGATCAGACCAAAGCAATCAGTTGGTCATTCTGCTTGCCCTACAACTTTACCTTTTTTCCCTAGACTGCAAAAGAAGCAGGCACAAGGACAGCCACACCCACCACCAAACCAACGTACAAGCTCAGTAAAGTTCATAGTCAAGTCATATGAACCAAGGTATTTTAAATATTTCAAAAAAGCAGGTGTTCGTGTAGTCTTAATTGGCAAATAAAAAATATGTTTTAAAATTCAATACGGAAATAACATCCATAGCTTATGACAAGAGAGTTTCTTCAATCTAAAGAAGTGGCAGATGATTTCCTATACTGGTTAGTGATTTACTACATCTCTGTTGATTTGTTAATTTTGCAGTTCCTAATCACTTTGGAAACTTGGAGTAAGAAATTATTTTATAGTGCCAGAGTATTATCACATTCATACGTGTTGTTTCATTATTTTGCACAAACAAGAAGAAAGCAGAAAGGGAAACAGAGAAGAATTTTCAGAAAGGAAAAACAGGACTGCTAAAATTCAAAAAGACAAACAGCACAAAGATACCATTCAGATAGTACTCAAAGCCAAAGTCCTCCAAGTCTCCTGTCATGGCCTCCAAACCAAGCATAGAAGATGGAATTGCACCAGTAGGCCTCTGAAATCTGCACATTTTTTCAAAGAAATGAGAGTGAAAGATGTGTAGAAAGTTAACTTGCTATGTCCTAATAAAATAATTTTTTCATAGAAAACCAGAGCAAAAAATTTTCTAAATAAATTCATCACAATCATTAATGAAGCATCAAGGAACATGTACATATTCACTAAGAAGGACATATTTAAAATTCCTTCTTCTTCTATTTCGGGATACAAAATCTAGATAAATATGTAGATCTTTCATTAAGAAATCCTTATTTTCTGCCAAAAAAAACATAATACAGTAAAAAGTGCTTTTTTGTCCACACTTTCTCATTAGCAAAGTTAACACATCATCCACTTAAGACCTAGCCATTGCACTTCAAATTTCAAAAAAGACAGAATTAATTGAAACAACTATCCCACAGATCCAACACTATGGCTCCTTGCAGGGGATGATTCACTGAATCACTACATGATCTAAATAACAATACACCTTAGTCTTTTTTGCAGATCTAACTGTGCATCATTCTCACACAAAAAATGTGACTGCATCTCTAAGTCAAGTATCTCCAAAACATGCCAAGCATACATGCAATGCACCTTTTGGCGATACTTGGCTTGTAGTAAACAACAGTGGAATCGGTTTAAGAAAAATAATAAGCCAATGATTGCACTTTCAGGTTGGAATCACAAATCGTTGACCAAGAGGTTTTTGCATAAGCTCATAATGTTCCTCATTTCTTCTTTATATGACAACAATTTCAGCAATCTGCTGTTATTATCAATCCAGCTCCAAATCTCATGTACAACAGAACTTCAAGGGAATGTAGCAGAATCAATCAACTATATCATGATACAAAAGTGATTAACTATATTCAAGACATATGAAAATGAATTTCTTCGTTTATTAAGAGAAATTAGAATAAGAAATTGTCAACATCCACAAAAAACCAAGAATCATCACAAATTTAATCACCATAACCTCATACCGAGAAAGAATTTGCCTATTGAGATCCATCATCAATGGTAAGGCCGTCCCATAGGTGGTTGCAATATATCTTCTCTTCGTGTCCTCCTCACTCTTCTTTGCCTAACCCCCGAGAAAAGAAACAGAAATCTCATTTGATAACATAGACAAACAAAATATAAACCCTAATTTTCTCCTTCTGTTTTCCCAGCTAATCAGTCAGCTAATACAAAATAAGAATTTTGTAGCTATAAAGCACTACGAAAATCTAGAAATTCAAACATAATCATAAATATCATGCGGCTCCGTCTAAAGTAAAGTTAAAAAAAAAAAAAAAAATGACTATGTTTAATTCTCGGGCAAGAGGCAACATATTTTCTAGTAATTTCTAGCGAAACAAACAGAAAACTGAAAATCATAATAGAAAAATAACAAATAAGAGAGAAGGAAGTTACCGATTGGCGCAGGGTTTCGAGGGGGTGAGATCCCACAATATCGCTCTTGACGCCATGGATGCCGAATCGGAGCGCGTCGTTTTGGACTCCTCCGATCACATGTTCTATCTTCTTCGGTGTCCCCATTTTCGCTCTGATTGAATCGATTCTTCTGTAGAAGTAAGAGTGATTTTGCTGAAACTTTGTGAACAAGTAATGAATTCAATTGCCGAGTGTCTGCTGCTTTACGTGCGAGAAATTAATAGAAAATTTGTCCTAATTAAGCGACGCCGTTTCGTAGACAGGTATAGCAAGACGTCGCCGTATTGCAAATTAGAAAGATAATTCCAACTTAGTATTAAGGTAGATAAATTTTACCATTTAAATTGTTATTAATGCTGGAACCATGCCCCTTTCATACATGGGATAAAAACATAACCCCTGCATTTTTGTTTATTATATTTATATCATAATAATTGAATTACATAAAAATTAATGTAATTAAAATTAATTATTTTAAAAATAAAGAGTAGCAATGATACCAATATATTAATGTTGTATTTTCAGCACCTACTAATAGTCTACTATTAAATACTTTAAAAAGGATTTTAATTAATTCTAACGTGATTTTTAAGGGTAGATTTTTACCTATCGATCGACTTTAAGGGTAAATTTCTACCCATGACATATATAAAATCGTCCATTTTAGATACATATCTTTGCGAAGTGAGCCACAATAATATTCATGTAATTGTAGATTGTAATTTTTTTAATAAAGTAAATGCAATTTTATTTACTAAATTTCTTTGAAATTATGAAGGCAAAATTAAGAAACTAAACTTGATTAATATTGACGGATTCGATTAATAAAATGTTTATGGTGAATATCTAAGAATCAAATCCTATTTATACTAAGGGGGAATTCCCAATTTTCCCTATAGTTTTCAGAAAAACCAAACATCCCTTCTTGATGTGTGATAAAATCCAGGTCGTTGATTATAAAAATTAAATGGTTAAAATTTTACCACACATCAAAGAGGCAAACACACCAAAGGGGTGTTTGGCTTTTCTAAAAACCATAAGGGACAAACGTTATTCCCCTTTTGTGCTAAACTTGAATGATATATTTTTATATAAGAGAAAATCTTTGAGGGTTATATAAAAGATGAAAGGGTACAAAAATCAAAATCTAGAAATATTTTCATTATATTTAGAACAAAGAATTTTATTTTAAATATCAACAAAAAAAACTCAAGTTATCATTCATCCATACTAGCTATGTATATAATTGTCCTCGTAGATTTTGTTGTTCTTGCATCTGTTCAACTGCAGATTAGATAGCTAATGTTATTTATGACTTTCAGACTTTGGACAAAGTATGATTCAGCAATGAGCAATGATATAGATTAGATACAACTGCAAGTCATGCTATTACTTCAGGGTTTTTGTGTGTTTCTGGGTTTGAGGACTGCTTGTATTCCTCTTGCAGATAAGCTTTGGTTTATTTTTTATTTTTATTTTCTCTTGTATTATATTGTTCATATTTTGTCTTTGTATACATTAAACTATTCTCTAGGGAGGATAATTTATTAATCCCAATACAAAAGAACTCGAGTCTCTTGACTTAAACCTAACAAAAAGGTTTCATATAAGAGAATTTTTTTTTATGGAATTGTTTAATTACATTATGTTAATCATTATCATAATTAATCGTTTTCAAAATGAATATGTATATAAATAAATAAATAAATAACTTTTAACAAAAGTGTTTTCTCATGAGGATTTCACAATTGCAGTATATATGTCATTGATTAATCATTTTGTTTTCCATTATTATTATACAAAAGAACTCGCCTTGTTTCTCGTTGGGAGTTACCATTTACCAAGGCAAGCAAAGCAAAAAGACAAGATTGTTTTTGATATTTGTCCCAGCTTAGGTCCAAACTAATTCAGCAAACCAAAGATTTTCAACGTTTATAATATAATATAATAATAGATTTTCCGTATATCTTCCTGCAAAAACATTCAAATTTCATTAATGACAAAAGACATCTGAAAGGACTTTTATATTAGATAATGCATGGATCAGTACTAAGTACTGAATGTTAGTACACTGCCAGCTTATAAACTAGAAACAATTGCTGTAAAATCATTTCTTTATACGCACTAAACTCTCAGTTCTACAGCTACGTACAACCCTAGGAAGTAGTAACTAATTATCTATACCACAAACAGAAGCAGAAATCAAGAGAAAAGAAAACTGCTTATCATTTACTATCTTCATCATTATGTATCGTCAGCGTTTATAGCTAGTTCTTCACTGCTTCACTTGCATCGATAATCAGTATGCATGCTAGATAGCTATCTCTGCTCTTCTCTTTCCCGTTTTGTCTTTTATGAAAACTTTACCAGTACTGTTGAGTTATTTCTGAGAGAGAATTTAACTACCCATGTTCTAGCTTCATTTAAGGTATTTGGAAGTTTGAAAACATTATCGTCATCATCAATCATCTAGCTAGTATCTGTTTGTTCATTTGTTTCTTCTGTAAACTGTATAGAACAACATAAAGTGTTTCTCTACAGAGTGCTTTTGCTTAACTGGGTATGCTGTCTTGAATCTTCTGTATTCACTTGAATGCTTTATTTCATTTTCTTTCGTAGCAGAACGGTGCTGTCTTCTTGCTCACTGCCAATCCCATGGGATTTTAATGGAGATATGGTAGTTACATTGAAGATAAAGGATAAAAAAACTGCGGTTTGACACGGAAAAAGGAACTTCAAATCTCAGGTAACCATCTTACTTCTTACCATCCAATAATAATATCTGGCCCATGTCACGTCTGAATCGTAAGGGAAGCTTGCTTTTAATTTGATGGTTTGAGTCTATATCCATGTAAGTTCTGTCGCAGACTGCGGAATGTTTGAGTCTATAAATGAAAATAATTATATGTCATAAATTTATTAAGCAAAATGTACACCATGGTGAAAGGAATAATTTTTTTAAGAAGAAAATAGTAATTGTTGATGTAGAAAATTCTTTACAGATTTGAGGCATCAGGAAAATTAGTTTTTCTTCGCTTAACAGACTCATGATGGCTTGAAATTAAAAAAGAAAATATATAATGAAAAAGCTGGTTATCGACTACAATTCTCTTATACTTAAATTAAAATTTTTCTTAACCAAAAATTTTTGGAAAAAATTTGAAAGCAATTCAATTATTCAATTCAAAATTCATACCTTGTTTTGCTTAATTTATTTTTTTATTGTAATTTCACGTCAACCGTTGTCACGTTTTCTGTGATTGTGAGATCTCAATGATCATGAGATCCTGAACTCTTATTGTAGAGTATAACCATTAGATTATAAGATTTCCTTTTTATTTAAGAGAAAATTCATGAGTTTCAAATGATTGATACAAATAACATTTATAATGAAATATCGGGATCCACCACGTTTCTTAATATGAGGCCGTCAATTCTCTAATATTGACTTTTTGATTGCAGTTGCAACATGATCCCAAACTTAGTTAACATTCCAAACTTGAGATAATCTCTGAAAATTTTGGTTATATACCCGATAACTGAGTCTTAAGGCCTATGTTTCGAGGCCATTTGGCCTCTAAGCATTTTTATAATGTCTTTCTCAACGTCGATAAACCTTGTATTGGGTGTCGACTTACATGATAAGTTCTCAGGGTCTCATGTATTTTATCCAATTTACCCCTAAACAGATATAATTTTTTATTTTATTTTATTTATGGTCATAAGGTTATTTTTACTGTTTTTGACATTGCATTGTTTTAAGGTTTCTGGTATTTTTTGGTCCTGCTCCCACTGCTCGATAGATTGCAATATTTCTGTTTCGATTTTGATTTTTGAAACCGAAAGTTGTCCTCCCGCCAAGTATATTGTTATTGGAGTCCAAGAAGCCCAACCATGGGCCAGGATAAATCATGCTCCATGGTTTACGTGGGCTCTTATATGGCTGGCATCAACGTTGAAAACAAATGTCAAAGTCCCAGATGACTTATTCCAGTAACACCTATACAGCCACCGACCCATCCAAGTCTCCTGTGCAAGCTTTAATTCTAAATTTGATGTGTTTGGAGCACTTTTTATGTTGCATTAGCCGCTACTAATGTTATGCATTTGTCACTAGTCACTTAGGTCAAATACTGAGTTAATAATAAAGGACTCAGGTCCGTGGTGATTCTGCTTTACTTTAGAAATAAAACCAAAAAAATATTTGTTAACATTAAATTTTAGTAATATCCACATAATTTTATATTTATATTTGATATTAAAATTTTTTTTTTCTAACAATCAGAACTTTTAAGTTACAATACTATAATACTAAATGGATCCTAAAGCAAATATTAATAATAAATAACTTACTTGTCTCATATGAAACATTGAGGTAACGCACTTCAAATGAAGTCACAATAGATGTAAATTCAATAAGATTTAAGTATCTTATGAGATAAGAATAAATATAGATTTAATAAGAAATTATTTGTGATATTGTGTTAGTGTAATTATTCTACCTAAAATGTTAAACTATATTGTAGGTGAGGGCATAATAAGATCAAAGATAAAGTTTAAAAATATTTATTCGAATTAGTCTTGTATTTGGCTACAAAAATAAAAATGATTGGATTGCATAAGAAAAGAAAAATGTAATACACCATTGATTGCACTAAATATCACATGAGAGGAGTTGAATCTCACTAAATCAAGAAAGCAAGTCGGTGGATAGAGTGTCCCCCACAAAAATTTTCGATCATTAATTAAGAGATTGCATTATTATAATACATGTCATATCTAGTTTAGATGGATGGTAGATATTGTTGATCGAGTTAGTATAGGCCACCATATTTCATATGATAAAGAGTTGGTTAATTAAATATTTAGTAACTCTTTAAATTATAGACGAATTCTTTGTCAAAAAGCAAATAGTTGTGTGTCCAAAATAAATAGTTTTTAGATTAAGATAGAACATTATAATTGATATAAAAGTCAAGTCATAAAAGATTGTTGACCAAGTGTTCCATATCCAATTAAAGGTTCCCAACCTTTCCATGAACCAAAAGGATGGGAGATTAGGAGCCTTGTTAGATTACTAGGGGCCACCAAACTTCAAATTGTTAGGTAAAAAGGGATCTTATCTAGTTTAATTACTTCATGAACTCTCTAAGATTTAGATGCATTTTAAATTGTAAAACTCAAAACAAACTTATAAAGAGTTGTGTGTTCAAAATAAAACAATATTTACATTAAATTGCAATGTTATATGGATAGAAGCAAGTTTAGTGTGAAAAGATAGGAAGGGGGAAGGGTAACGGGGGTATTTTAAGTGTAAATTTAACATACGGAATTTGGCTAATTTCGTAGTTTCGGTAGTCTTAAAGAGGTAATTCTAACATTAGGATGTGTTATATCAAAATATATGAAATGACCTAATTCCTCGTATTTGACTAGGTCTCTTATTTTTAGAAGTTCTTTAAAGAAGTTATTGTATACTAAGATGTGGTGATATATATAACAATATGTAAAAATGAATTATGACTAATAAATATTTAAATAAAACCTGACTTGTGGTTTTGATTAAAGGATACAGAAGCTATCTCGGTATTCTCTCTTAAATGCCAGTTCTTTATAGATGAGAGGGTATTGAGCTGTTGAGGTGAACATAGCTATTATAGTTTTACAATTGTTGTAAATAAAAGTTAAAATATTAAATATTATGAGTTAGAGTAAAATACTCAAATTAGTAGAAAGAAATCTGGTCGGCGAGCGAATTTAAAGTGAGGCTCACCAGTCAAGATAGGATAGATAGCCACAAAAGATAGAACTCACGGTTTGAAATCAGATGGTAGGTTGACTCTCTCTATGATAGTTGAGTTCATCAGTCCGGAAGAAACGTTCGCAGCTGAAGGAGAAAGAGGGATAACCCATAGCTAACTTATGTGAGCTACGCTCCCTCTAAGAAACAGCGGAATGAGAGAGGAAAGTGAGGGAAGGGACTCTCGTTCAATATTGCTTTAGTTAAGATAATTTCTTACTTGGGAACCTTGTAGCTCTGCTTCCTCACAGAGGGGGAAGGAAGGACCCTCTATTTCAGTATATGGCGAAGGCTAAAAATGAGTTAATATCATTAAAAATTGATATTATATTAACTATGTTTTATAATTTTGCGTTTAAAGGTAAATGAAAGTCGGTAAGACTAAACATGTCTTAAGTTTTATAGCATTAAGATTTAAATATTCTTAGACGCAATAGATGAGGTATAATTAGAGTCGTAGTATTCCTTAATTGTAGAGCAACAAGAGGAAAACTATAATACAAGCACTCAATACTTTTCAAGGAACCAATGAATTTAAAATATTTTATTTTTTATATAATAAAAAAATAATCATCAGCTAATTAGTTAAGCTGGTAAAATCTCTTGAACTGTATATAAGAAATTTGAAATTCAATTCCTTTCCATACTGAATTGGGATGAGATTTAAGTGTGTTTTTTAAATATTTATTAAAAAAATTTTAAATAAAAGAGAACGATAATTAAATGATATGCTCATATACATATATATATCCCTGACAACAAAGGCTGAGTTCACTAATCATTCTCAAATTAATGCCTAAGGCATATCAACACTTGGGTATATTAATGAAAATCTGGTAATGATAGAATCCATGCAAGTACTTAAATTCTTCCGGTAGCGAAAGTCTCAAAAGAATCTATTGTTTACTCTTTTGCTAATCTAGCAAGCAAGCAATGGCAATACCAATGATTAGTATATATGCATGCATGACTTGAATCTTAGGGAGCAGCTCTTCCTGGGTACGAGTCCCTTAACCAATCCTTGTGTGGCTCCACTACTATATATGCATCTATGCATGCTACATATATGTATGCATATAAATATATACTTATTTATATATATATATATATACACACACACTTTTTACATTATTTTTAACTCATTAGATCAATATTTTTTCAAATATCGGGATTGTGTTTCACATGTGTACTACTTATTGTACGTTAATCATGCATAAATTATACATGTTAATTTAATCTTAATTATTAAATGTATTAATTTTATAGTTAAAAAAAATAATATTAAAAATGCGGTGCTATAAATCTTACCCCATTTATGTACACATGAATTTATAAATGTAAATATATGTATAGGGGAATACATGCATGTATGCACGTATTGCCCAAGTATCCCCAGTTGTGCTCATGAAGCCAACACGCTTTCAAATTGTTTATTCAGCAAAATGACTTGTACACGTGCAACAAACACAAATATAGTGATGACTGGATAGATGAATTGCAAATTGGGAGCAAGCTCAAGCATCAAACATCATCAAGTGCCAGGAAGATCGTGGCGTTAAGGTAACTGAAACAAGTCATCAGTTTGTTTTTGAACTGAATAAAGTTTACTCTGGTTCCTGGAAACGCATTGTACAATGGCATATGTATAATATATGTAAATGCATGCATGTAAATCTTTGCATAAATATACATAATATCTATCCTACTTTCTCTCAAATTAAGAAGTTAATTTATTGAATACACTAGTTAACTCTACTGCATGCTCTAAAGGTGAGTCCATTTTTCTGGATCTCTATACTGCTTGGAGTTTTGAAATCAAAGAGTAAGTGCTCTCACAAAGCTAAACTATCAATTCGTTCCTGCAAATATCATTTGTTGAAGTATTGTATCATAAGGAAAGATGCAACAGAAAATGCTTCACGAAAATTTTTTATTTTGTTTCCCAAGTTTCCTATATGTGCTGTTGAATCTACTAAGAATTGACTCTAATAAGGTTAAGCATTTCGGTACTTCTTGCTATGGGATCAAATACTTTGAAGGAGGACTATGCTTGCATGCATGTGTGTGTGTTTTTTTGTGTGTGTGTGTGTATATATTTGAAAAAGAAATTTTAATTTCGGAATCAGTTCACATTCGAGAAGTAATAACATGTCCACAACAATATACTTGAGAATTTTTGGTATCAGTAAATACGTTTGCGAGAACCTTCCCATAAGTTTCTGTCATGATTAAATTCAAAATATATGTATGTTCTTTAAATTGTGTACTTATGTACTTAAAACCTCACTTTAGTGTTGATTTTAACCTGCTTAATCTGCTCATTAGGAAACAATTTCAACACAATAAATCAAGGAAAGAAAACGGAACACATGATCGAACAAATAGACATAACAGAGAAAGTATATTATAATTCAAGCATTGAAGTTCAGTTAGATCATAGAAAGTGAACTTAAACCTTCAGAGATGCTCTGAATTTCACATAGCAACTAACTTACAGAAGTAAACAAGAAGAAAACTACAGCTTACATCTCTTAATGTGCATGCACCTGTAAGTGTTGACGATCGACCCAAACTGTTGTGTGCCACCCAGCAGCTTTTCCCATAGATTTGAAGCCCTGAAGATTAAAGAACAGAAGTTGTAATATCTGGTGAAATGTGATCAAGTAATTAGATCAGAAGGGTACTCGTTCTGGCTCTTTAACAGTTGAAAGATTCACATTGGTAGTAATTGCGTGGAAGTAGATTACTGCGGCATTGCACCATTCATCATGTCCCAATTTTTAGGTAAATTTATGTTGCAACTTACATCCTTCGAAATTTCAAGATCTTGCTCATAACCAAAACTTGAAGATGGGTTTTCCTTTCTTTTAAGCACATTAGAATTAGATCCCTGCTCGGAAACATCTTTCATTGGAGCTTGATTGGCTAGTTCGGGAGACCAATGTTGTTCATTGTCTTCAGCAGCAATTTTCAAGGAAGATTCAAAGCTGTGTGCATAAGAAGTCGATGCTTCACAGGCTTTAAATTGGCTCAAAGACCTTAACTGGGTCAAGATGTAAGGGTAGGTATCAGCAACTTTCCTACACTCATGGTGCTTTATTCGAGTGCATATTTTTTTTCTGGTCCTTTCCCTCGCTCTTGCTCTTGCCTTATCCCTGGACTCTTTTGCAAGAACTTGAAGCGCAGTTTTGCGAATCTTTTCCGTCTGTTTCTTTTCAGAAATGCTCTCCAGCAGCTCACATTTTGAAATCCCCTCCAAGTCACCATTTACATATACGACTTCACGTTTGGTACTTCCAGTATGGCCAGTTTGCTTCAGCTCTGCTAGCTCCTTAATGGCGTTTCTTGATTTGTTGAGCAGCCAGCCGAGGGTTTCGCTTGCTTTATCGAACCCTAGCATGTCCTGGAGATCAAAGAACTCGCGAGCAATTTCAATGGAGAGTCTCACTCTCCGATCTCTGACACCTTGTGCCGTACAAATCTTGCTGTGCCGATCTTTCTTCGCTGGATTCTTGATTGGAACAAATTCTGAAACACCATAGTATTCTTCATTTAGGCCGTTAAAATCTTGCTTAATCACTGTAGTATTATTGCCTGTAAATGCCATGTTTGTAAAAGACTCAGGAATTCGAGGATTGGGTGGTAACAGAAAACTTGAGGGAGGATCATGATGGTGAAGGAAAACTTCATTGTCATAGCCTGCAAATACAGCGGGAAAATGGAGGTAAGAAGGAGAGAGGTTGATACTGGAGTTGGAAGAGAACATTTGTGCCAGGAAATTGACTGAGCAAACCCTAGTTTCTAAAAATGTTCAAGCAAGAAAAGGGTTAGAAACCAATGAAACGGCCCTAACCACTTCAACTTTTCATGATTGAACTCTCTGCAATAAGCATTAAAGCTTCAGGTAAGAACTGTCTATGGCTAAAGAAAGAACTAGCTAGGAGATTAAGTAGAATATGATTGATAAACAGCCCTAAATTTACAGGAAACAAAGAAATAAATGCATCATTTATTATACATTTTTAGGGCTAAATTGAGATACAGAGCTGAAAGAAAGGAGCGGGTGATCTTTATATAAATAATTTAATGAACAACAAAAAAACAGTTCTATGCCATTGAATGCGGGAGCAGACTTACCATGGTGAAGGCAGGGACTGATGGAAAATCTTCTCAAACCGACAAACCCCATAAATTTTGAAAGCGTTAATAACATCTAAGTCCTAAACTTTAAAAAAAAATTGAGTCAAAACATGATTCGTTCGTTAATATCAAATATGTTTCTTAATTATGTTAAAATGATTAGAAAATCCTTCAATTTTTTTTCATAAAAATTTTTATGTAATAAGTGTAATTTAGTAGAATCATTTCCTTCAATTAAATAATTACGATTATTTAAAATTAATTTCTTTTTTTAGTGTTTATTTGTAGAGGTGAACATCTGCAGTTTTATTCGGTTTGAGATAAAATTTCAAGTCAAACCGTATATTACGGTTTGAAAAAAAATCAATTCAATCCAATTTATTAATATATTACAAATTAATCCAAATCAAACCGTAAAATATGATTGAAAATAATTTGGATTCACGGTTTGAATTATATTATAAAATTAAATATATAATAATTTATTATTATTAATTTTATAATCTTTTATTAATATTTAAGAGTAAGTTTTGTGAATAATTTTTTTTAAAATCATTTATGAATAATTTTTCTTTATTAATTATTATTATATAAAAGATATGAAAATAAATCATACATAATTTATGATAATAAATAAAATAATAATAAAAATTTTATAAGATAATATTAAACAGTTTGATTTACGATTTCGCTGTTAGGAATTGATTTAATCTATAATATAAATCGCGAATAATAATTTGAAAATATCAATCCGTAAATCGATCAACAAAACTTTCAAACTAATTTAAATCACTAATTTTTATGATTTGAATCGATTTGAATTGAATCGATTTAAAAATATCTATTTTTATTTATTTGTGTTCAATTCTTGATATAAACAAATATATATATATAGTTTAAACCCTCGGTTTAATATATAGGAGCTAGGACATTCCGTAGTGATATGCAAAATAAGAATTTTGAGACTCAAATGTAATTATCCCACTTCAAAACTGTGGCCGGTAGAGAGAGAGGCAAAGAGATGAAGTGACAAGGGCTAGATTTAGGTTTGCAGTAAATAGATAAGTGCGTTGAAAGAAGACAGATTTTTCACTGGTTTAAACCGTGACATGCCAATTTTAACATATATAACCAGCAAATAACCTTTAGGTTTTACCTAAAGCCGTGAGCTTTATGCAAGGGGTGTGCTGTAATTTGTAGGAGCAGGGTATTGGTACGTATACGTTGCTTTGCTTTAATGCCCAACTCTACACAAGAGAACAAAAATAGAGCATACGAAATACTAAATGTACAGCTGCAAAGGGAAGATTATGCGTACGCTTTCTTCGAATTTTATGCGGATAGTTGGCATTAATATCATGCTTGCGCTTTCTTCAAATTGTAACAGCACAGTGGCAATTTAATAAATAGTTTTTCTCCGCGTAAACCAAAGAATTCTTTATTTAAACCCACCAACAGAACGTGGTTAAACACTATGATGCACATATGCAAAGTACTCAATATTTTGTGGCATGGTATTCTACATGGGTTTAATCGAAGATTTGAAATTATTGGTTAAACATTTTAAGTTGCAGTTAAAATTTTGAAGTTAGATTTTCAAATTCTAAAATAGCCAAGTCCCTATTTCACTCACCGACCGTTGGTGGAGGTCAATGAAATCTTAGGGGAGTGCACTTTCTCTTTTTCCCGGCCTCCATAATGCCCCTAGAATAACCAAACAGAAACCCTAGTAACTCAATCTCTCTTTGCTCAGTCTAATAGATACATAAAAAAGGACAATTTCTTTTCTTTGAATTAGCCAATTAATAGAGGATTTTTCGCACAGAAGATTTGCCGCTTCAGTGTTAAATTAGCGCCACCATCACTGGCCATTCTTAATAATCCTCGCAAATTAGTTAACACTGGTATGATAATTCCCTCGCTAATGAAATCTTATTAGGTTGTTGCTGAACATTCTATGACATTCTGCAGTAGATATTATACCCGTCCTTTGCTATTGAGTTATATACACCTACCTACTACAGATCACATCTGTCTCTTTCTCTATGAATGAGCGAGCATATGACAATTACAATCATCAAAAGGCATGAAAATTTTACGGGAGTTAGTTCTAGTGTTGTTTTCAAACTTTCGACAAGGTTTCTGTACACCATAAAGGTAGTACGCAACAGGAGACCCCATATGAATAAATGCTAGTATCATATGCATTACACTATAACTACTCTTTTTTTGATGTGACAGCAAATTGAAAAAGCTCATTTAAGTTGTTCTTTAAAAGCCAAACTATTCTTTGTACAATATCATTAAAGTTTTGGCAGAACAGTGCTATTGTATAATGAGATTAATTGAGAGTGTCGAATAAAGATGACAATCGTGTGGTGTCAATTTAATCCAAAAATTTAAGTTCTAATATATGTTCTTTATGTTAGAATTGTGCCGTATTCGATTCTGGAAAGATCGGCTGGACAAGTGGTAGCTTTTGAGTGTAGGTATATCCAAACTGTTTTTCAATTTAATTATTGATGTTAATAACGTTACAAAATTTCTTTGTTACAATAATTTACATGAATTTTATTGTAGAGATTATATATATCCACCATCTTATCACACCAATCGTTTATATATTTTCTTGCTTACGACCAACATCTTGCGGTATCTTCTTATGAGTAATATAAGCATTTGCATCTAGGATGTTAAGTATTCATATTATTTTATATCTAATTATTAATGTCATTAATTTTTTTTTTAAAGAAGACATTCTCTAAACAAGAATTTGACTAATATTTTAACTACCAACCCAACTTGTGAGAACTACTATTTACTCCGGTGATATTAATCTCTTTGCATCAGTTAGACTCAAAACATTAAATTCCCCTTATATATATATATATTCTTGTGTGAGTAGTCTTTTTGTATATATTAGAATTAACTTCTCTTTAAAATGGAGTAAATTTTTAAGCTTAACTTCAATTGAACGTGGTCACGGACAATCTCAATAGAACCCTAAATTCAATATAATGTTAGAGATTTAAAAAAAGAAAAGAAATGAAAAGAAAATATTTATTACATCAATCGATTATATTCTAGCTTACATCTGTCTGTATCTTAGCTTATTGTCCAGTTGGATTTTTTACCCAAGCTTCGATCAGATTGTAGAGGTATTGCTCTCCATGTGAGAGCTGCTTCACGATTCTCTATAGAACAGCTTAAGACAAATGAAAATGTTAGATTGTTAATCCTTTTCATTATCATTTCCGTTTGGTGGCATGGTTTGATGTTACTTCAAAGGACAAGCTCTAAAAATGATCAACATACATACATACATATGCAATTACAATCAATAATTGCAGGAATTTATAGTGGCACAAAGAATTTTATGAACAAGACATGAGCTGTTGTAGTGAACAGTTACCAATACCAAACATGAGAGTGTTGTTTATTGATAGTGATACAGAGAGAGAGAGAGGGTTAAGGCACTTTACTTGCTTATCCTTTTCACTTCAGCAACACTTAATTGAGTCCTTCAATTTTAAAGACACTATCTTTTATAAATCCCATCAAATAGAGCACACAAAAGTTTGATTGACATCCACCTTTCTACATAGCCATAAATATGCAAGTTATAGTGGATCTATTATTATTATTATCATTATTTCAGTTGGTGTTTGCATGCTCCAAATAGTGAAATTAAATTTCTTCCACTTAGATTCAATAAATTTTAAAAAAATAAAATAAAACATAAAACAGTCAATGTCTACTTGTGGAGCATACTAATGGCCATCACATCATAGAAGGGGTTTACCTTCTCAAGTGGTGATGCAACGGACGTTCCATTTTAAAAAAAAAAAACAGTTAATTAGAGTAGACATTACTCATTCGAAGATCGATATATTTAAATTGTATCATAATGGATCCGAACATGATTTAAATAAGATTTTTGACAAATTCATTTTTAATAATTAAGAATACATATATAGAATGTTATTTGATTTAACTGATATAATCTACTAAGGAGGTACGACAGATTTGGAGTTCAAACGTTGCTCACATACTTAAGGAATTTAATTTAAGTTATTTTCTTATACTATTTTTAAAAAAATTATTAAAAAATGATTGCTTATATCTAGGTTGTGCTACATAAATTTGAAATAATAAATTTCAATAAAGATTTCTATTTTTAATAATTAAAAGTAGAATGGCCCATTTTGAGTTTAAATGTCTGAATTGTGTTTGTGTTATGATATATTTAAATTTAATCAAAGCAATATTCTACTATTTGTTTAATAAATAAATCAGTAAATAAATGAATTGGGTTACTTATATTCTTAAAAATACATTGAGTCTTCATAATTTAATAAAATTTTACATTACAACAATGTTCATCATTCAATTTATTATTAAGCACAAAATCTTGTACAACATGGTATTTGTATCTTCCTTTGAAATATAGATAAATTTGAAATGTGAATAGATTTGAATATATAAATTTAAACAGTTTTTTAATAATAATATTGTATTTTATCGGTTACATTTAAATATAAATCTCTGAAAAAGAATATTTATACATGCCTTACCCTTATAAATAATTAGACAAATTTTACATAATTAAAAAAGAAATAAATTTTATAAAATTATAATTTGATAAGTTTATTTAGATTTTATAATTATAGTTTAATTTAATTTTATTCAAACATAATTATTAACTTTTCAATATTAAGTTGAAAAATAAATTATTTCAAAAAATTTGAATGTTTGAAACTAAATTAAATTATTAATAAAAAAGGGCACAATTAAATAAAGAAATTATATTAATCTTGATACATATAATATGAAGTGACGGATAAAAAAATATATAATCAGAAGAATTTGAAAAAAAAATAATTTTATATAAAAATATAATTTTTTATATCAAAAAAGCAGTTGATAAATGTTTCTATGTGATCAAATCATTTCATTTTTGTTTAAAAACCTTCGAATGAATAAATACTAACAAAAGAAAGCAAAATAGTTAGGGTTACTTTCGTTATCATACAGGGATTAATTTATAAAATTTATTGTAATCATCAGTGTTGTAACATAAATTTTGGAGAAATGACACAACTCTTATATTGCACCCAAAGTTTTCAAAATCGACCCAATAATCAAACACACATATATATATCTTAATGGGCTGACCAAAATCACCAAATGAGCACACGCCAACCAAATGGGCATTACCCATACCATATTCATAACCAAGTTAAGAGAGAACATAAAAACATAATCGAATAAAATGTCGAAAGTTATAATAAAATTCTGCCTTTCATATAATAATTAAACAATTTGTTAATTATTATTACGATACAATTTATTGATATTATAATTTTTTGTCTTCTATTAAAAAAATATCCTAAG
>JAVXUL010080210.1:0-24287 GCA_035590515.1 Trichilia minutiflora | reverse complement strand
TTGCACAATGAGTATGTCATTTTCTTTTGATTTTATAAAAAGAGTTTTGTCAACACTCCCCCTATCAAAATCATTTTCTAATAGAAATTTACTAAGCCTCTTGTACCAAGCTTTAGGAGCTTGCTTTAAACCATAAAGAGCTTTAGTCAATTTGAAAATTTTTGATTTTCAAAACCAGGCGGTTGTTCAACATATACTTCTTCATTTAGAAAACCATTAAGAAAATAACTTTTTACATCCATTTGAAAAAGTTTAAAGTTCTTAAAACACTCAAAAGCTAAGAGGATTCGAATAACTTCTAGTCTAGCCACGAGAGCATACGTTTTATTATAGTCTATCCCTTTTTTTTGGCTATAGCCTTGAGCAACAAGCCTAGCTTTATTTCTGACAATGTTTTCATACTCATCTAGTTTGTTTCTAAATACCCATTTAATACTAATGATGGAATGATCACTAGGTCTTGGATCTAAATCCCAAACTTGGTTCCTTTAGAACTGATTTAGTTCCCCTTGCATTGCCATAATCCACTCCTCATCCATTAATGTATCATCAACTATGTTTGGCTCTAAATGAGACACAAATGCAAGGTTTTGCATTTCCTCAAGATTTTGAGGAAGATCTCTAGATGCTCTTTTAGTTCTAATTTCTTGAGAGGGATCACCAATGATCAACTCTCTAGGATGATGAGATGCATACTTCCAAGCCTTTAGAAGTTTCCTAGAATGCGACTCTACATGCTCTTCATGCGTTTCATTTGGATTCTCACTCAACCTTAAGTCATTTAACTTATTAGACACATCTATCTCTTCATCCTTCTTTTTAGCAAGCATTTTAATCAATTCAGGTTCTAATTAATCAAAAGTCACATGCATTGATTCTTTCACAACTTAAGTTCTCTGGTTATAAACTCTATATGCCTTGCTTCTAGAAGAATATCATAGAAAAATTCCCACATCAGATTTTGGCTCAAATTTTCCAACATTGTCTTTGGTGTTAAGGATATAACAAGTACATCCAAAGACTCTAAAATATTTGATTTTTGGTTTCGTTTGATACACTAACTCATAGGGTGTTTTACCAAAGAATTTTCTAATCAACACTCTATTGAAAATATGACAAGCTGTGTTAATAGCCTCAGCCCAAAAATATTGAGGTAGTTTATATTCATTGAGTATGGTTCTATCCATCTCTTGTAAGGTTATATTCTTTCTCTTAGCTACCTCATTTTGCTATGGTGTTCTAGGTACAGAGAAGTTGTGAGTATCCCAAATTCATTACAAAAAACCTCAAAATAATTATTAACAAACTCACCACCTTGATCACTTCTAATCTTCACTAAATGTTAACCAAGTTCATTCTGAATTCTCTTAGAGAATTTTCTAAATACATCAAATGTATCACTTTTATTTTCTAAGAAGAACACCCAAATAAACCTAGAGAAGTCATCTACAATGATATATGCATAATATTTCCCATTAAACGATGCAACTCGATTTGGACTGAAAAGATCCATATGAATGAGCTCAAGGGGTTTGGAAGTAGAAATGGCATTCTTGGGCTTAAATGAACTTCTCACTTATTTGTCTCTTTGACATGGTCCACATGTCTTGTCCTTGGCAAACTTGAGATTAGGGAGGTCCTCTAACATGTTATGCTTTGATAATTTTCTAATGAGGTCCATGCTACAATGCCCTAATCTTTTATGCCACAACCAAGAATCATCATACATCATTTGTAAGCACACAAAAGATTCAATAACCACTTTATTTAACTTAATCACATAAACATCTCCTATCCTAGAAGCATGCAGAATATTTCTACTAGCATCATCAAACACTTTACAAGCATCTTTCAAAAATCTCACATTATAACCAATGTCACACAATTGAGATATGCTAAGCAGGTTATATTTCAATCCATCAACTAGCAACACATCAGAGATTGTGATATTGTTTACCTCAATGGTGCCAATCCCTATGACTTTGTCTTTGCTGCTATCTCCGAAGATCACATCCTTTCCTTTCTTTGTGAGATGTACAAAAAGCTTTTTGTTGTCGGTTATGTGCCTTGAGCACTCGTTGTCAAGAAACTACTTGACTTCTTTATTTATGTTTTTCTATTTTGCTCCTACAATATCAAAGATCATTTACTTTGGTACCCATTTGACCTTGGGTCCATACATGTTGTTTTGATCTTTGGAGCACCCACATTAAACTTTACACCTTTGGGAACCCAAATCAATTTTGGAACCCTGTAGTTGTTGTTCTGAATGGAACACTTGTTGATTTGTGTTCTTTTCGACCGCAATAATGACATGTATCATGTGAACTCATATGACTAGATGATTTGACAAAATATTTTGAATATGATTTTTGTTTCATGCTTGGTCTATAACCAATTCCAGCCCGATCAAATACCATTCTTTGGTTGCCTAACAATTTATCTAATGTATCTTTTTCTAATGTAAACTTAGCTAAAATTCTTTTTAACTTTGTTATCTCATTATTTAATTCTTTGTTCTTCTTCTTTTCAGCATTTATTTCTATTTCACACTTACATACATGCTATTTTGATTTTAACAATTCATTTTCCTTAGCTAGCATACAACATTTTTGTTTGCTTTCTTTGTATTTAACGTAAAGTTTTTCAAAATCACATTTTAGGTCATCATACAAATCTAACAACTCATCATGCATTAGCTTATTATCACTATCTGAACAAGTGTCGTAATAATTAGAGGAGGATTTAGAAATTACCTCTTCATTATTTTTGGCCATGAGGCAGAGGTTGGCATGCTTGTTTTCTGATGTTGAAGAGCTGTCACTCTCTGATGACTCATCTCATGTCACCTTCATAGTCTTCTTCTTTTTTCAGTCTTTTTTATTCTTCCTTGAGGGACATTCCGATCTAGTGTGTCCCAATTTCTTACACTCATAGCAAATGATTTCCCACTCCTTTTCTTTTTGTTTATCTTTCTTGAATTTTTTTGATTTCTCTCCTTTTTGGAACTCTCTTTTTCTTCAATTCTTCCTTTTAGTTCTATCTCTATTGAACATCTTCTTCATTCTCCTAGCTATTAGGCGGAACTCATTTTCTTCTAAGGAATTTTCTATGCTGTCATCTTCTACTTCCTCTTTTGTACTTTTGAGAGCTATATTCTTTTTCCCACTCTCTCTATCGTCATGCTCGTTCCTGTTGGCTTCCAGCTCATACGTCATTAAGGATCCCAACAATTCTTCAAGGAGAAGCTTATTGAGGTCGTGAGCTTCTCTTATGGTTGTCACTTTTGCTTCCCATGTCTTGGACAAGCTTCTCAAAATTTTGTTCACCAAATTCATATTTGAATATGACTGGCAAGAGACTTTAAACCATTTGTTATATCAGTAACACGAGTAAACATATCTTTGATTGACTCATGACTTTTCATTTTGAAAAGCTCATAGTCATGCACAAGTATACTGATTTTAGAGTCCCTGACTCTACTAGTCCCTTCATAGGTGACTTCAAGCATATCCCATATAGCTTTAGCGGTGTCACAACCAGACACACAATCTATGGTTATGGAGGGTTTGTAACCAAATTCATATTCATTGCTTTACCATTTAATTGGAATTGAGCTTTCTCTTCAGGAGTCCAATCAGACTTTGGTTTTAATTTTCTCTCTCCAGAGATTGCATCTATGGTTATGGAGGGTTTGTAACCATCCTCTATGATGGTAAGGATTTCGAAATCTAAGGTGCTTAGGAAAATTTGCATACGCTTTTTTCAATAAGCGTAATCAGACTTATTAAAAAAAGGTGGTCTATTTGTAGATTGACCTTCTATTATCTATGATGGTATAAATGATGAGGATGCCATTTAATCTACTACTCACAGATTTTTAATCCTATATGAAGTGAGTTTGGCTCTGATACCAAATGAAGTCCCAGATGACAAAATCCAAGAGGGGGGTGAATTGGATATTTTAAAAATTTTAAAGACAAAAACCAAAATGTTCGTGCAATGAATATAGAGTGAGAAATTAAAACATAGAGATGCAACACACAATTTTATAGTGGTTCGACAACATGTCTGTTTTTACTCTTCTCGGTTGAATCCACTCACACCGAGGCTAACTATCTCTTTATTTTACGGGTCAGGTGAAACCCAAATACAACTCCTTCTTTCATGGGTGAAGAGCAACCACAAATTACAACTTTCTTTGAAATGGGTGAAGTGCAATGCAATACAATAGTTCTTCTTATCATAGGTAAAGAGAAACCCAAAATTAATTCACCAAGAATTAATTACAACAAACTCTCTGAAAGAGTAGATGCTCAATAAGCATAATTTCTTTCACTAAAAATTAATTAAAAAGAATAAATGAGAGAGAATAAAACAGAATATTTCAAAAGAATGTTTGAAGCTTGATCAGTTTGTTCTCAATGCTCTTTTTCTACCTTTTGTTTTCAAATCTCGTCAAATATATACCTTCATTCAATTTGCTTCCAACGGCTCTTTTATGGGCATTAATGGCTGCATTAAATGAGCCTGAACTAGCCGTTACAGACTTGATTTCTGCAAAGGTATCGATACGTGTCCTCAGGGTATCGATATGTTTGAGTTGCAGAGCTTGAAGGTTTCGATATGTTTACCATCGTATCGATACATTTTGACGTAAAAATAATGAAGTCCGTCAAGAACGTGCTGATCCATGGCTCAAGGTATCGGAATGTTTGAAAAATTTCCAAGGCTATCGATACGTTTGTTCAGGGTATCGATATGTTTGAGTTGAATGGTCAAGGTTCTGAAATCTTTTCACGTGAACGAACATATCTTCGCCTTCAATGTATCGATACGTTTCCTAGGGGTATCAATACATTTGAATCTAGATTGAAGGTGTCAATACCTTTGAGCCAATGTATCGATACTCGGGTTTTGAATTGGCATTGTAGCTTAAACGTGTTGATACGTTTAAGTAACGTATCGATACGTTTATACCTTGATGAGCTTTCTTGACACTTTTGACTTCATTTTTCTCACCTGCAAAACATATACTCTTTCCAATCGACCAAGTGAAACTTATTTGTCCATATAACAGTAAAATCATCACATAAATATCCATATAAAATTAAGATCATCATATATATGCATAATTTTCATTTGTTATTATTTTGACATCATTAAAAACCAAGAACATATCAAAAGTTTAATATGCTATTATTCTCAATGTTAAACATTAATATGCCATCAATAAAAAGTTTAATATTAAACTTCATTTTATGGCATAAAACTTCCTATAAACATATTAATCTCTCATTTTATAGTATCATCAAAAATATTTTAGGGCCATCAAGCACGTCTCGCAGATACCTCGTTCGTGCACCGTCGCCTAGATACCATTATCCAAACATATCAATATACATTTTGAAACTCGAATGTGTGCAATACATGCTAACTCAGGTTTCCTAAAGTTGGACAATACGCGAAAACTAAATAAAACCCTCGTTATCCGTCTAGTTACCCATACAAGACTACCACGAACCCACATTATTACTTTACTAGCGTAATCTGACTCGATTTTATAATTTAAACCTGCGGATCCCACATGCTCATCAGAATAGTAACCTGGTTACTATTTATATTCACCAATTTTCTTCAAGTTTACGTTTTTAGCATCCTACGACTTTTCTGACTCACTACAATTCGAATAACGTACAAAAACTAAAATACGTGCAATAAATCTACCAAAATCTATACAAATGTACAGTAAAACCCACATTGTAAAAATTTGCTAAAATGGAAAATAAAATACACAAACAAATTAGGAATGACGCTACGAACTTTATGGTATCGTTGATTTATTCCGATTTAACCTCAAACCCGAAAAGTCCCAAAATAAAGTCCGAAACCCTAGCTCCTCATTTTCGTTTTTGCGTTCCAAACACCAAATCAAAGCCCGTAGAATGTTTAATGCGTGTAATCTAGTGAGAAGCTAAGAAGAAATCAAAGAAAACACAAGAATGAGAGGATGGATTTTTAGAACAGAGGAGAGAACGGAGGAGAGGAAGAGAAGAAGAGAAAGAAGAAGAAAATGGGGGAGAAACGACCTCATCCCTATATTTATAATGAGAGGATAAAATTATCATTTTACCTTTAAGAAATATAAAAAAGAAGCTTCTAGAATGAGGACAAAAACGTTATTTTACGCCGATTCGATCGCACGAATCGGGGGATTCATTCGAACGAATATGAATTCGGTCGAACAAACTGAGTTTCGGTTGAATAAATCTAGTACTTTCGAAGTCAGAGAGCTCTCCAATTTTTCGTTCTAATGATCGGACATTCGTTCGAATGAAATGATTAATTCGACTGAACGAATCGCTATTCAATCGAACGAATTTGGGATCAAAATTT
Organism: Trichilia minutiflora; assembly: GCA_035590515.1. Taxonomy (NCBI): domain Eukaryota; kingdom Viridiplantae; phylum Streptophyta; class Magnoliopsida; order Sapindales; family Meliaceae; genus Trichilia; species Trichilia minutiflora. The sequence goes on along the minus strand of JAVXUL010080210.1, from coordinate 17,891 downwards.
TACAGAGAGTTTTTTTAAATTTCTCCGTTTTTCATTCGAACGAAATGTTCTATTCATTCGAGTGAATCTAGGACTAGGAATTCGTTTGAACGATTCGACTTATTCGTTTGACCGAATTGTATATTTTCTCTCAAATCCTTCTCTTAATTAAAAAATATTATTAGGATCCCACTCAAAATAAAACTAACATTTAATTTTATTAAAATTCCTACATTCTCCCCCCTCTCCCTAAAAAAAAAAATCATTTTAAACAATTCAACTCTCAAAATAATTACAAAATTACGTTCACATATATACAAGATACAAGATAAATATAAATACATAAATAATAAAAATATAAAATTACAAATATATCATTGAGACCTAAATACCGAACTTACAACATTAGTTCAATTAACAGTTACAAATAATTTATTAGATACATAATCAGATAACTTTATAGATTTTTAATAAAATATAAATATTTTATCATATGTCTTAATCGAGTAGTATCACCTGTTTATTTCAATGACTGGGCTAGATAGAACATATCAATATTGTCACTTATTTATCCTCTGATAACCCGATTAAAAACTTATTCATATAATGTCTCCTGTTTACCATAGATAATTCATATCAAATTTCACTAATGAAAGTTATCGTCTCTCCCGATGACTTGGCAAAAGCAAAACAAATCAAATAACTATACTATAGACTTGAACCAAAAGTCTTTTCCTTTTCTTTTATCTTTAAATTCCACACTTGTAGCAAATTTCATATCAATGTTCAATTAAAATAAAAATATTTACTATAAAACATTGTTTTCTTTATAACAATTTTTATGTGATTCTTTTTACTATGTTTAACATTTTATAGTGTTTCAAGCTCTTGAGTGATAGCCCCCTCCAATAACAAGATGTGACCTCGGTATGTTATACATTTAAATTAATAATTCATGTATAATTTGCAAAACAAAAAAAAAAATGAAACAATTCAAATAATTTCAAATAAAAATCTTGTGCGATTTATTTACACAATAAAATTTTTTTTAAAAAAATATTTATAAAATTTATCAAAAGTTTATCAATTCAAAGTTTATCAATACATATCTAAAGTTTACCAATACAAATATTATATATAAAATTTATCATAAAAAATTATTAACTTTTTCTACATTTTTCTTCTTTTTCTCTCTCTCGTTTTTCTTCTTCTTCCTCTCCTTTTCTTTCTCACGGTTTTCTTCGGTTCCCGGTTAGTTTCAATTTCAATTGAAACAATTTTCCAATTTATAAATTAGCCACAGATTTAAATCATGGATTTTGGCCATATGCTTGATTTCTCATCCATTCGTTTCGCTTCTCTTCTTATGCCACCTACCTATTAACAAAATAAAGGAGTACACGTGTGCCACACTTATTGTTTATTTCATATCATACTAATCTAATTGAATAATTTTAATTAAGTCCTTAATTTATTAATAATTAAATATTATATCCTCTATAACTTAAATTACATCAAATGAATTATTTTTTTATGGTGTTACAAACTCTTCACTTTATAAAAAATTTTGTCATCTTAATTTAACTTGGATTAATAGTCATATAAACTAAAACTAATATATATTTTATTTCTTAATAAAAATTGTTATAAAAAATCATAAATTCTATAATAATTGAATAAATTTACTTGATCAGTCTTTATTCACCTATAACTTCTCAATTAAAGAATAATATAGATAATCAAATGTACAAGTACTAATATTCGATCAAAAACCTAATTTGCATATAATCATTTGTAATATATTATGCCCCAAATTAGAGAGTGGATGTTTGATTTTCGCACAACTTACAAAATCTTAAAATAGTGAAAACATATAGATCAATTAAAAAACCTCAACAAATTTTTGTGTATCAAAATTTAAATCTTAATAATATTCTTTGTATTACAAAACCATTATAATCCATATATATCGATTGTCTTAAATTACTTAGAGAATTTAATGACAATAACACTCTTAACATCAGTTCTATTGGAATTCTCAAATCAAATACATTATAGTTCTTAACTCCAATTCATTACAATCATCAATTCAAATCCTTATACATCGTAAGACTTGTTTTTCAACTTAATAAAATAAACGTACAAACCATAATTCGTGCCTATCCAAATAAAGTACTTCGTCATGATTTTAAAAACACTCTACTCTATCTATTTTTTAAAAAAATATTTAGCTAATAACTTTTCTTTAAAAACTTTTCATAGGAGTTTGAAATATCTGAGTCAAAATATATAACTCAAATTCTTGTTTGTAAAACATATAAGCTAAAATCTGAATATGCTAAATAGAAATTAAACTCTACAAACAAGGTCTACTATACCTTAAGAATCATTTCAAGAATTTCTTCCAAACTTGTACTTGGAAAACTTACACTCCTACAAAATTCCAAAGCATGCATTAACTCATTACGTATTAATGACCTTACTTACATAGTCTAATCCATTAAATCACTCAATCATCTCAGCAATTGTCATCACCAGTTCATGCCAAAGAATTATTAATATCATAGATCATACATCGTAAAATTCTCTAATCACCATTTTTTATGAAATCGTTTAATAGAAGTTATATTCATAATTTCAATAATCAAGAATTCAATTAAACATAAGGATATAACCTAGAGTTTACTTATTCGTATGACTCTAATATCATACTATAAATAATTAAATGAATACTTATTTTGTAGTCATTAGATTCCTCCACATAATTCTTATATAATCTTCTCAAAATTATATGTTAAGAGAAATATAAAATAAACTTTTATATTCTATTATATAATTATAGGTTAACTTTCTTCCTTGATTGCTTTCAAAATTTTATAACCCCTCATCAATCTCTTAAACCAAATCTTTATTATCTAAAAGAAAATCTAATATTTAGATCTAAGTTTCAATTAAAATTAAATTTATAACATACCAATAATTCAAAATCACGAATTCAAATTAAACAAACCTACCATGATTTCTTATGCTAATATCACAAAATTCACATTTATTTCTAATAAAAAAATCTACAAAATCTTACATTAACTCTTAAACGTTTTATATACTTAAATCTCACAATATTCATAATTTATCTTTGTTAAGCCTCAACTCTCAAGATCAAGAACATGAAATAAGAAAGGAACCGAAAACCTTACTGAATTCAAGATTGAATTCACCACACTCAGCAAACACAGAAAGAACAGTAATTTAGCATACACAAGACACTAGAATTACGTGGTTCGGTTCATTCTGAACCTACATCCACGGATGAAATTTCTCGCCCAGGATCTTCATTGATTGTCAAGGAACATTTTACAAAGAGAGAGTTTTCTGAATTAACGTATACAATTCAAGAATCAAAGCTGTTTTTATAGGCCACCAATCAGCTACACTCGGGTTTTCCAGAAGCAAAGAAACAGTTAGATTCATTGATGGCAAAATTACCAATTTGCCATTAATGAATACACTAATATTAATCTTCCAGCAGGGGCATTCTTGTAACTCAACGTCCCATAACTGAATTAACGGCAATTCTAGCTCCTGTTCTTCTTCTTTATTTTCCAGCATTCCCAGCAGCTTCTACAACTTTTCTTCTATTGGAATTGGTGAATCATTCTCAACAATCTTAACGGATTACATTCTCTTCTAAAAGAATTTTATCTCAAATAAAATCATTACTTAAACATTCATCGTAATAAAATGTAATTTCACTATATTATTTCCATATTACATGTCAAAAGAATACTCAAATAGATTTCTTACTAGAGCACATTTTTTAAGGATCCTATATACATCCTTATTCAAATGAATATCTCATATCTTAGAGTCTATAAAGTTTCTTAAGCCACCAGATTCTAACAGTATCATTTATAAATTTTCAATAAAATATCTATATAATTTATGGGCACACAATGCTTTCATTGCACTACTTTAATTTTAAACGATAACTATAATAACAATAATAATAATACCTTAAAATATTGAAAAATTATTTTTTAATATTATTCTTAATCAGCAAAATTCTGAACCTTTACTTCTATTATCATAACAAAATCTACAATGTCTCAATACTCTTTTCCATGCTTATCTTATAGTCTAAAAAATATTAAATTTTATCAAATCATTCTTAAAGTTTACATAACCCTAAAACATACCCATCATCACGAAACAATTTTTCAATTTATAAATTAGCCACCGACTTAAATCTTGGATTTTGGCCACATGCTTGATTTCTCATCCATTCATTTCATTTCTCTTCTCATGCTATCTGCCCCATTAACAAAATAAAGGGGTACACGTGTCCCATGGTTATCCTTCATTTCATTTCATTCTAATCTAATTGAATAATTTTAATTAAGTACTCAACATTTTGAATAATTAAACATTATACTCTTTCTAACCTAAATTATATTAAATAATCCTTTTTTGGGATGTTATAGCCAAACTGACGAACCTTTGGCTTCAATACAAATTTGTTATACAAAAAATAGAGAATATATAATAATAAATAATGATAAAGGATAAAAAAATAATTCAAATAATAAAAAAAATACCAAATTAGGTGAAAAACTTTTCTAATGTGTAAAAAAAAATCATGTGAAAGAAAGATAAATTTCGTTATAAGAATAATAAAAAAGTTATATATGTGTGCTATAGGATATGGAAAAATACTTAAGTTATAGACCAAGATGATAAAACCAATTGAATTAACATATATTAAATAGCCATTTGTATTTCAATATATATATACACACACGTCACACACATACACTAATATCCAAATATTAAATATAGCACTACAAACTTGACACCCACAATACAATACTCCATCCCATCAGATGTAGAGTGCATAAAAATAATTGATAAATAAATCAAATCAATTGAATGGATCAATTTAGTCATGATAATGTGTTGAATGCATTGTATGTATGTAGGTTAACAATGTGCTACATCATTAAATTTAATGACATACGCATTATCAATCATCGAATCTTAGATACCTAACGCACGTAAAATTTTCTTGATATTTTTGTGAATGGCCAGTATTCAAATAAATATTAGATGGGCGGGAATAGGCATGAATATTTAATATTTATTTAATATATTTAATTAAAAAACTATTTTTAAAAAATTAAAGCATATATTAATTTCATAATTACTAATAATAGATAATAATATTAGCATAATATATATAAAAAATTATATATAACATTTGTTGATGTGCAAAGTGACTAAGACCCTTTGAGTACGGGATTGCAAATCGCAATGTTGAAAATGTTGACCTTTCATTATTACTAACTTGCAAAACAATGGGAGTCCTAAAGTCACATCAAGCTTTTCGATATAGAAATTCTGATACTTAAATAAGTAAATGTGAGAGAGTAAAAATGAAGTGAGGAAATGGAGGGTTGGTTTTTACTTCGTGAAAGTTATATCCTTTCTCTTATTTGCCTCTGATTGTGGAGAGTAAGTATGTCCCTTTTTTTCTTTTTTAGCTTCCAAGCCCTCCCTTCTTGTTGGAGATAGCTCCCCTTTTATAGTAAAAAAGTGATATGCCACACTGACATTACTTGTTGACTTATCATAAAAAAAAATAGGAGTGATTAATTGTTACAGTGCGTTGCGTGCAACTTTCCTTCAGATTAACTGCACCATCATTATTATTTGGCATGATTAGGGTTTGATTAGTGACTATTTTTGATAGCTTATTTTATCCCCCAACAATATCTAAATTATTAAATTAAAAATTAAAGTACACAAAACTTATATATATTCTTCTTCTTCCAAGGATTTATTTTCTAAATTTTTTTCTATATCAATTTGATTGCTAAAGCCTAGGTCATGATGAGTTCATTAATACGTTTTCATGGATGTCGACATCTTCATGAACTGGCATAGAATATAAAATGAAAGCTCTAGTATGAATGTGTTTTCAATTGAAATGTATTTTCTCAAGTTGTTAAAGCTAAGAAATCCAATCTATGTCGCGTGATTGATGACACAATACAATCAACGTTTATCAGTATTATTATTTGTAGGTGTTAATTACTTCTATTGTTAAAATTTTTTAAAATAATACAGGAGATTTGAAAATACTTCATTAGTTGTTATTAGCATGTAACAAGCTAAATATTTGAACTGTATTTGATCTAAAATGAGCTTAAATTTTGATTATCATTGAAAAATTAGTAAATTATTTAATTAAATATCTTCATAAGTAAATTAATATTCATAGGTTTTGAGTTTTAACGAAATTGATTAGCCTTGCTAATGGGATGACATTGGCATATAAAGTTGCCGGCCACTTCCTACTTTCAATATCTAATAGTAGCAAACGGGAACATTAGATGCCACAAATCGCCAAACAAAACATGCTGTTGGCAAAAATTCTATCATAAAAACAATATCTATCGTTTGCGTGGGGATATTTAGTCCAAAGTTAATCAAAATTGTTTATAATTTTTATGCCAATTAAAATTTACTTGTAGAATTTATTGGTAATTAAGTTTAATTCAAATTTAATTTGAAAATTGTTCTCATATAAAAAAAAAAGAATTTCAATGTGTAAAAAAGACAGTAACAATTGAGTACCTGAATTTTTACAGGAACAGCAAATCATGACACACCTTGAAATTTATAATAAAATTGTCCTTAATTTTAGTTAATTTCGATTATTGCAATTAAAAAATAATTTATTACTTGTCCAAGACAATTGTTATTACTCATATGAAAATAATGTACTCCTATAAAAATTAAGCCCTTAAAACAAAGAATGAATACCACCCAAATCCAATCAATCTTTGCTCTCCCCCAAAAAAGTATAATTAAAATGATTTCAAAATCCCTATTGTTTGATGTATTCTTTTCTTTCCCTCTCCTTCTCGAAGAGTTCACAACTTTTGTCATCATAATCCTCTTATAGTTGCATGAACATAATTTCAAACTCTTCAACTATACTTGGAAAGTGGGTTAACCCTTAGTTCATCATTCGTCAACATGATGTAAGAAAAAAAGAGAGTTTCATATCAGATTTATAAAATGGCTTTTGTATTTTAAATTGAAATTGTTTATATGTTATATTTGACTATAATTCTTTTTTTTAATAAAATAAGATTTAAGAGATGTAAGTCTTTATTTTCAACAACATGAAAAAAAATGTAAGTCTTTAAAATAAGTTTAGAGCAACTCGTAACCATTTCAACAAAATGAGAATTATAGACATTTGGGAATAGAATTTATGAGCCTCTATGTACTACGAACATAAGTTAGCCCATGTCCGAAACAGTTGAATCGTGGAATCTAGTCAATGGAAATTAAATGGGAAATAAAAGAGGTGCAAGGGGTAAGGTAATAAAGAGGGCCGCTAGAACAAAATTCTATCAGGACTACACACACTTAGAATTTTGAAGAAAATGTCACATTCACAAATGGCAATCTATAAATCTTTAATCTCATGATTTTACAACATATGTACATATTTCTTGAGAAAATTTTTCATAAATGATCCTAACCATACACCCTACAATCTACTTGTCCAGTATCCTGGGAAGAAAGCAAACATACCAAAATCTAAAAAAAGAAAATTTTGTTTGCACGTAAGAGATTACAATTCCATGTGACTTAAGGATGAAAAACATATGAATACTTACTGTGATTTCTACCATTGATGCAGGTTGAAAAGTTTCTCTTTATTTGCATGTGTTAACAAAAAATGATGCGAAAGCTTCAAGAATAATTAGTTTTAAAATCTCCAAATCAAGTGTTTAAGAATCTTGTAAGAACAAAATCCTAAACCTTAGAATAACAATGTACTCAAGAACTTAGAATATTAATAGAAAAAAATTTGACGTCACAAAGATTACTAATCTTTGATAAGTCAATCGCAAATCCGTGAAGAAACCATAGAGATTAGCCAATTCTTACTTAGAGTAAAATCAAAATTCATTCAATCAATAATAATATCCTTCCAAGTTTATAAGGCTATTTATAGTCTTAAAAGAAAACCTAATCCTAAAAAGAATAGAAAAAACCCTAAAGTCATTATAAGTCTACAAACCAAATTAAACTAATTAAAATAAAATAAAAACGAGCCCAAATAACATATGATTAATTAAAAACTCTAATGTTGGACATAAATTTAATTTTTACAAGTCCTAATCAGATGGACCAGGTTTAATTCTTCAGTTGAAACTCATCTTTTAGCCCATGCACATGTCATTAGCTCTTGATCTATAATTTCTTATACGAATCCATGAAATACCTCCTTAAGTTTCTTGGCCTTAGAATGAGTAATAGGCCTATGTGGCATAACTATATCTTTCCGCTTGTCCTTTCTACGTTTATTCTTCTCATGTGCATTTGTACTCATATCAAGAAGATATGCTTATATTTCTTTTGTGTTTGGATTGAAGGGTGGGCTTGCATTATTGAAACTCAAGTTTGCAAAGCTTGGCCCATACAAATGGAAAACATCTTCCTCAACTTTCAATTTGCTTTTGAAACTATCAAATTGATTGATGGGTAGTGCCTTGATGAAGCAATTGACTATTTGGTACTTAGTTGGCATATAGTTTATCTTAATATCTCCTACTGCTACTTTATTTAGGATAAAGTGTATATCAATTTCAACATGTCTGGTTCTGGTATGCTGAATGGGATTCGAAGCCATTGTTGCAACACTTATGTTATCTGACTAAATGATAGGTGACTCCTTTGTATTAAAACCAATCTCCTTTAATAATGAGCTAATCCAAGTCAATTCTATGTAGGTTAGTACTCTAATTCTGCACTTGAATGAGATACGACATATTGTTTCTTTGAGCTCCAAGATACAAGATTTTCATCGAGATAAATGCAATAGCCATGATTGATTTTCTATCTTCTATATCACAACCTTAATTTGCATCAGCAAAGGCAACTGTATCCATGGTTGAGCTCTTGTTGAATGAGAGTCCATAAGAAAGAGTTTCTTTCAGGTATCTTAATACTCTTTTGTATTCTATCCAATGATTCTTTTTGGGTTATGCCACGAATTGACTTAAACGATTCACAGCATAAGAGATGTCTAGTCTTGTAATTGTTGTATATTACAAATTACCTATGACACTTTTGTATAATGTAATATCTGAAAAATATTCACTTTTGTACCTTGATAGCTTTGAAAAAGCACACATTAATGTATTGATTCCTTAGTAATCACTTATATTAAGTTTGTCGAGAATGTCAGAGATGTATTTAATTTAGGATATGAACAAAGTACCTTCTGTTTTGATTGCTTCTATTCCAAAAAAATAGATGAAGATTTCCTAGGTCCTTTAAGGTAAAGGTTTTATTTAAACTCTTAATTGTTTCTTCTATATAGTGCTTGTTGTTTCCAGTAACTATTATGTCATCTACACACACAAGCAACAAAATTAACTTACCTATGTGTAATTTATAACAGAGTGAACTGTCTGCTTGAGAATCTTTGAAACCTTATTTTTCTAGGACAATTTTAAGTTTATTGAACTAGGATCGAGGAGCCTATGTTAGACCATACAATACCTTCTTAAGTTTACATACATGTTTAGGCTTTGAGGCATTCATAAAACCTTCAGGCTGCTACATGTAGTCTATTTCTATTAATTCACCATTGAAGAAAAAATTGTTAACATCTATTTGTCTTAGCTCCTATTGTTTACATATAGCTAAGCTCACAATTATTTTGATGGTTGTTGCTTTAATGATAGGGCTAAAGGTTTTATTATAGTCGAGTTCTGATATCTAAGGGAAATCTTTGGTCATAAGCCTGCCCTTATATCTTACCATACTCTCATCTGCATGTTCTTTTATCTTAAACACCCACTTATTTCAAACAACCTTGTAATTCTAATCATATGGTACTAATATCCATGTTCTATTTATTTACAGAGTATCATATTCTTGTTTTATAGCTTGCTTCGACCTGTGGTCAAGGAGAGCAGATTCTATATTCTCGGGTAATATATGTATGGCATGTGTAAGATAATTTTTTGGTTTGAATATCTTATCTTTTGCTCTATTAATCATAGGATGTGAAGATGATTGTATGTGTAAGGGTTTTGGTAAAAGTTGCTACATATATGTAGAAGTGTTTGTTTATGGTAAGTTGTTGTCTTGTGTCACTGGTGTTTGCAAGTAAGGGGTTGGTTCATTTGTGTGTGTGTGTGTCCTGGACCTGAATTATGATGTGCATTAAAGTGCTCATCAAAGAAATTTGAGCTATTACGTGATGTTAAGAAGTCTAAAAACTGATCACAAGTTACTGTATTAGACATTCTCATCGAATTGGATGAAAAACTTAAAGCAAATAATTGATTGGACAAAAACTAATTTTCACTTACATATTTGTTTAAGTCTTAACTGAAACTTCTGTTAGAATGAAAAGGAAATTCGAATTCATTCAATTTTATATGTCTGGATATATAGACTTTATCCGTGGAGTGGAGATACATGAAGCTTTTGTGTAAAGGACTTAGATCAATGAATACACATTTAGAAGAATGGAAATCAAACTTGTATTTGTTATATGAAATAAGAAAAGGAAAACACTCAAAACCAAATACCTTAATCAGAGTTAACTATAGTTTTCTTTTGTATAAAACTTCATATGGTGATTTATTTTGTAAAGTATATGTGAAAGTTTTGTTATTAAATGGATGGACACTGTATGAGAATGTTTTAGACCAGAAATTTAGAAGGATTTTGGCTTAAGTAAGTAAAGATAATGATGTCTCTATTATATGTCTATGTTTTCTCTCCGCCTTTCCATTTTGATGGTTGGTATAAGGATAAGAAAACCTGAGTTTGATACCTTCACTTTTGAGAAAAGGCTTAAATTTCTTGTATTCTCCTTTATATCACACTCAGTGCTTTAATGTGCTTGTTGAATGTTTTTTCAACTTGTTTCTTAAATGAGATGAATGTTTATAGTTCTTCAGATTTGTTAGAAATAGGGAATAACCAGGTAGAGCTAGTATGATCATTAATAAACAAAATATAATAATGTTATCCCTGATTTAAAGCCAATGAGGCTGGTCCTTAAAGGTCTGAATGAATCAATTTAAGAGGGTCTTCAGTGATTGTTTCAGAAGATTTGAAAGTTCATTTATGAGATTTTTCTATTTGACATACATTGCAAAGGTTTGAAAAAGAGTCTTTATTAGAATATGTTTGGGTAAAAGACCGGATGACACGTGCAAGCCTCTGAGATAGACATCTGTCACCCCCAACGGTGTCACCTGACTTCCTGTCCCTCAAGAACCTGACTATCCATTACCCGGTCCCCTGATCGCCTGCCTTTTAAGGACCCCGACTACTCGCCAGTCGGGCTCCCTGACTCATGCGTCTCAACAACCTGACTACTTACCATCGGCCTCTCAGGAACCCTGACTCATGTCTCTCGGGTCCCTGGCTGTCCACTACCCAGGCTTCCTGACCATTGCCTCTCGGAGAAGTCTGATCCCGCCACTAGCCCTTGGAGATCACCAAAAATAAGAATGATTACTAACCAAAGACCCTGCAATAAGAAGCATCACCCTGATAAATTTTAGATATCTGTCCCATCTCCAACTAAAGCTCAGCAGGTCTGACAGTATCAGGCTTAATAGATGTCACATCCCTTAAATAAAAGTAGCTGGCATATTGCCTCAAGGCAGGTCGTCCCATCATTCTCATTCTCCGATACCAAGTCACTTCACTCACATCCCAAGGGCCCTATATAAGGAGGCTAAATCAACAAACAAATGGTTCGAATTCCCTTTCATTTTACCTTGCTTTCTTTACTTGAGTTCTTCGTTCTCTCTTTTGGCCAGAATCAATTGCTCCATATTCTGCATTCTCACTGACTTAAGTATCAGAGTTTCCTTATCGAGAACCTCATTCGACATAACTCTGAGCATGTTATTGTCTTACAGGAACTTGGAGGTGATGCGTTAGTAGTGGCCATGGGAATAGCATCCAAGCAAGTCAGTAGGATTTTAATCGACACAAGAAGTTCAACAGACATCATCTTCAAAGATACCCTGGACTCCCTGAGCATAGAAGATTTAGAGTTGACCCAGTCTAACTCAGTCCTCTACAGATTTGGGGACTGCTGAATTATTCTCTTAGGATCGGTATAGTTGCCTGTGACCATGGACGATTAGCCCTACTAGCGGACGATCATGGTACACTTCCAGGTGGTAAATCTAAAGATCCCCTACTCTGTAATCTTGGAGAGACCTTTTCTAAACACCAAAACTGTGGAAAGTGTGCACTAACTAAAGTTGAAATTCTGAGTTACAGATGGGATTGGGATTGCCAGAGGCAATCAAAGGGAAGTAAGATCTTGCTTCACTACCTTAGCCCAGAAAACGTACTGTATCTAGGGAGGACCTTTGGAAACAACTGTCAAGGCATAAAGGAGACCAGCCCTTGAAGACACTGAGATGATCGATATTCAGGCAGTGTCTTCCTCCCTTGATGATGCTATAGAAAGAAGCATACCTCAAAGTTCAATTTTAGAACCAATAGAGGTCCTGGAAAGCGTGGCAATTGATGAGCGACACCCTAATCAAATGGTCTGAGTGGGCAGTTAGCTGACTCTTAATCTGAAGCAAGCTGCAATTGCGACCCTAGAGTAAAACAAAGATATGTTCGCTTGGAGCCATAAGGATATGCCTTGGATAGATGCAGATGTCATGACCCATTGATTGACCGTTAATCCTGCCTATAAGCCAGTTCAACAGAAAAGGAGAGTCTTCAATACGAAAAGACAGAAGGCCATCCAGGCCGATATCGACAAGCTACTCAAGGCGGGATTCATTAGAGAAGCCAAGTACCCTAACTAGTTGACAAATGTGGTATTGGTGAAGAAAGCCAATGAAAATTGGCGGATGTGCGTTGACTTCATCGACCTCAACAAAGCCTACCCTAAAGACAATTTTCCCCTGCCTTAGATCAACCAGTTGGTAGACTCCACTGTTGAGCATGAATTATTGAGCTTTATGGATGACTTCTTAGGATACAATCAGATACCTATGCACCTTCTTAACCAGGATAAGACAACCTTAATTACAGATCAGGGGTTGTATTGGTACAAGGTGATGCCATTTGGATTGAAGAACGCTGGAGCCACTTTCCAGAGGCTTCTAAACAAAGTATTCAAGCCACTGATTAGAAGTTCCATAGAGGTCTATGTGGATGATATGATTGTGAAATTCACCAAGGCAGAGGATCATGCTCTCCACTTAGAGCAAGCCTTCTCCCTCCTCAGAGTATACAACTTGAGGCTCAATCTCGAGAAGTGCGCATTTAACGTTAGGTCTGGAAAGTTTTGGGGCTTTAAAATCAATGAATGAGGGATCGAGGTTAACCCAGCAAAGGTCCAAATCATAATGGACCTAAGAGCCCCCAGGATATTGAAGAAATTATAGAGCCTGATTAATAGGTTAGCGGTCTTCAATCGTTTTATTTTCAAATTCACTGACAAGTGTTTCTTTTTTTTAGGGCCATGAGGAAAGGTAAGAGTATAAAATGGGACAAAGAGTGTGAAAGTTTATTCCAGTAACTCAAGGTCTACTTGGCCTCAGTCCCGCATTTGATTAGCGCTTTGCCGGAATAGATGCTGTACCTTTACCTCGTGGTTAGTTAGCAGGCTGTCAGTTTAGTGCTGGTAAGTGAGGATCATCAGAAAACACAGAAACCCATCTACTATACCAGCAAGGTGTTGCTGGATGTCGAGATCCGATATACGAAACCTGAGAAGCTGGCTCTGACACTCATCGTAGCAGCTAGGAAACTGTGCCCCTATTTTTAGGCACACGAAATAACGATGCTCACTGATCAGTCGTTCAGACAGATTCTTCATTGACCTGACCTATTCGGAAGACTGGTCAAGTGATCGGTAGAGCTTAGCGAGTTTGACATCAAATTCTAGTCCTGAAAAGCTATCAAGGGCTAAGAGGCAGGCACTGACAGACTTCATGGCTGAGCACATAATTAAGGGAATGCTAATTGTTTACATCAGAATGAAAATCGACCAGACGCCATGGGAGCAGGACAACCCAACCTCGAAAGCCCCCCTGTGTGGCATCTGTCCATCGACGGGTTAGCATACGTCAGTAGAGGCGGAGCAAGAGTCATCCTAGTCAGCCCCGAAGGAGAGGAGGTTATGTAAGCTTTTATATTTTCTTTTCTTGTTATTAATAACGAAGTAGAATATGAAGCTTTATTGGCAGGACTAAGGACAACATTGAAGATAGGGGTACGTGTTCTCATGACTAGCAGTGACTCTCTGCTCCTAGTAAACCATGTGAATGGTATTTACCAGACCCAGGAAGAGAACACGAGGACTTACCTTTCGAGGATCCAAGAGCTAATCAGTAAATTCACTAAGGTGAAACTACGAAGAATTCCCCGATCTGAGAACCTCTGGGCTGATACATTGTCAAAGTTTGCCTTAGCACTGATTGTGGATATCCCAAAAATGATCCCTGTAGAGACCCTGGATTATAAAAGCATTAGTCAGTTGGATAACGATATAGTGATAATGACCACGGAAGAGCCATCTATCTGGATAGACCCCATTCGGAGATACATAGAGGAAGGATTACTCCCTCACGACAAGAATGAAGGTCTCAGGATCATGAAGAAGGCCGCTAGGTTCACAGTAATAGATGGTAATTAGAGCAGTCAGGCCTGGGATGTACAAGTTGGCAAGGCCAGACGGTAGTATCCTAATAAGTCCTGGAATGCTGAGATGCTGAAAAAATACTATCCCTGAGATGAGTCTTTCCTCAGGATGCTTCATTTGTAATGTATTCAAACACCATATATGATAATACAATTATTGTGTTTCAATTTCAAGTAAAGAAGTATTATACATCATCTCTTTTTCCCTGAATCCTTGACTCGCATCAGGTTATGTAAGCGCCAGCACCGTGTCAGATAGATAGAGAGCCTAAAACTTGACACCGAATGGGCCATTCTAAGCCCTGACCCGTATCACCTGCTAGCTCACTAGTGTTATAGTTGGCCTCAGAGCCATAAAATCTTCTAACACTAATTCGAGTCAATGACCCATGATAGGTTACGTAAGCCCCAGCACCGTGTTAGGTAGACAGAGAGCCTAAGACCTGACACCAGGCCGGGCATCCTAAGCCTTGACCTGCGTCACCTGCCAGCTCACTAGTGTTACGATTGACCTCAGAACTGTAAAATCTCCTAACACGAGTTCGAGTCAGTGACCCATAGTAGGCTGTGTAAATCCATGCATGTGTCAGACAGACTGAAAGCCTAAGACCTGGCACGAGACCGGGCATCTTAAGCCCTAACCGCGTCACCTACCAATTCACTAGTGTTATGATTGGCCTTAGAATCATAAAATTTTTAACACTAGTTTGAATCAGTTATCCATGATAGGCTGTGTAAGCCCCCGAACCGTGTCAAGCAAACTGAGAGCCTAAGACCTGGCACGGGATCGGGTATCCTAAGCCCTAACTGCGTCATCTGCTAACTCATTAGTGTTATGGTTGGCCTTAGAGCCGTAAAATTTCTAGCACTAGTTTGAGTCAGTGATCCAAGATAGGTTGTATAAGCCCCTGTATCGTGTTAGGCAGACTGAGAGCCTAAGACCTGGCATGGACCGAGCATCTTAAGCCCTAATCGCATCACCTGCCAACTCACTAGTGTTATAGTTGGTCTTAGAGCCATAAAATCTCCTAACACTAGTTCGAGTCAGTGACCCATGATAGGCTGTATAAGTCCCCATACCATGTCCAACAGATTGAGAGCCTAAGACCCGATAAGGGGCCCGGGCATCTTAAGCCCTAATTGTGTCACCTACTAACTCACTAGTGTTATGTTTGATCTTGGAGCCATAAAATCCCCTAATACTAGTTCGAGTCCAGAACTACATTAGGCAGTATAAGCCCCTTTCTCGTGACTGGCATCTTAAGAGTATAAGACCTGAGCCCTGCTCCTATCAAAGCATCTCCTAGTGTTGAAGTTAAAATTCCTTCACACTGATCGAGCCCCAAGGATGGTATTGATCAAGAGCCTGACATAACTCCTAGTTAGATGATGAGCATGCCCAACTCTCTTGGACTACCAGATTCACCTTAATTAAAGAGCGTCCAACCAGTTCAAAGTAATGTATTTCACAAATATTTGATTCAAAAGAAATTCATGCATGGCTAGAAAAGAGAAAAACAAGTAAGAATGGGATAAAAAATCTATTCATTCACTTTGCGTATATGGTTACAAATGTATTAGCGTATATTTGCTTTTTGCTTGGTAAATTATATAAAGTATAGTTACAACAACAATGAGGACAAGGCCAGTCAATACTGGGGGACTGGTCAAGGGTACTTGAGGGAGAAGTCTTCTTCTTCTTCGTCGAAAAAAATCTCCACGAGAGGATCTTGATCACCTACTGTTTGATCTTGTCACCTATTTTTGACTATCTTGTGCCCCGGCTGCCTTAGAGGAGGGACCTTCAGTTGATCGGCCCTGGTTGCCCCTCCCCTCCTTCTCATTTGTCGTCAGGTTAACATTGGGCTCTGTGGTCTTAGGAGGAGCATCTGGAGCACTTGAGCTTGAAGCCTCTGGAACCTCTTGACCCAGTTGGCTAAACAGCCACCAGAAGTTCAATTCAGGGTATTCCTGAAGAAAGAGGTGGCTCGTCAGGTCCAAATCGTCATGCACTCCCTGGTCGTACCTGAATTCTGACTGAGCCAGAACCTCTTTTTTCTCCTTTTTCAATGCTTCCAAGGACCCCTTTGTCTCTTTCAGTTTTTTACCTAGAGAGCTGCACTCTTTCGACAGTGTGTTGCATTCATCCATGTTGTCAATTAGCTGCCCCTTCAGACGCTCTTTCTCTGAGTTAAGTGATCGATAGAGGTCAGACAAATCATTGTGTTTGCCCATGAGACTCCTCATCTCCCTTTCAAGATGATCACTGTCTATTGATAGAGCCTGAGCTAGAGCCTCAGAGGACGAGAGCTTTGAAGTCAGGCTTTGCCTCTCTTCATTCCACCGAGACTTCTCGCCCTCTAGAGCAGTGACCCTGGCCTTTAATTCGGCCTTCCCTTTGTTCGCCTCTTGATGAATGGCGTACACTTGTTTCTAGGCTCGCCTCTCCCATTTCTTTGCCATCTTGAGTGCCTAGTCTCAGATCTTTTTTGCATTTTGGAAGTTTTCCATGAAGAGATCTAATAAAAAAGTATTATGTATAAAAGAAATAAGATAAGTTAGTATCTCGAGGAAAGAATGGGAACGGCCCTTCTCAGTTATGAAAGAACAGGGGTATGAAGATTACTCTGTGAGCATACATGCTCAGTTTTTTCAAGGCCTGAAAGGGAGACAAGTTAGACATAATCTTGGCCCTCTGGGAAGTGATCACCCCTCTCATCCTATTTAGCAATGGAAGGAGGTAGCCAAAGTCCTCCCTCTTATCCTCAGTCAAATCTTCCCTCTGGAGGTTGTCTTGCTCAGCGTCTTCATCTTCTAGGGGAGATACATCATCGGCCTTCTTGTCAGTCAGATCTTTATTTTTCTGACCCCAGCCCCCATTATTATCTACATTTGTATCGGGGACCTGGTCTCGATTACCCGCTCCTTCACAATCAGGTTGGCCCCCGCGGCTCTACCCCAGAGTTTTTTGTGTCCTTGATCTCATTGTCGGGGATACTGAAGTGCCTTTCTCTCGATTGAGGATCTTCGTTTGTATGTCCATTGGGAGGGGGGAGAATAGAAACTATCAGCTTTCCACTTCGTCCTTCGCTCAGCCTAGTCGTCAAACATAGGCTTTTTGCCTTTGTCTTTGGCCTGAGGAGGCTCGCGGGGGGGGGGGGGGGGGGGGGGGGGGGGGG